>JAYKTE010144050.1:0-13128 GCA_036873565.1 Xipholeptos notoides | reverse complement strand
ATGAATCCCCACATTCCCTCCAGCTATGGGTCAAATAGTGTAATTTGTGTCATTAAAAAACTATGTGTCTACAAAAACTAACGTTTACTAAAAATGATTGTTCTCGGCATCAAATGACCTAAAATGGTTGATATGCCGTAAAACACAAACAAACAAAAAAAGACGTTTCGGCCTTAAATGAACGCAAAAATTGATATGCCATTAAACGTGCATCTTTTGCTGTACCCATTTCTGATTTGCTCCCCCAATTGGCAAGCCAGAATCTGTACTAGTATAATAAAAGGAATCTTATCTAGTAAAGCTTTAAGGCGACCATTGTGATTCTTCGTCTCTCAACCTATATTGTTGATGGTGGTGGTGGTTTTTCTGTTATTGCTGTCGTTGTTGTTGTCGTTGCTATTCATCTTTTCCCCCTACTTTTCTTCTTTTACCATATTCTTCCTCTATTTCTTTCTGTCGTTCTTTCTTTCTTTCTTTCGTTCTTTCTTTCTTTCTTTTTTATGTTATTTTACCAGTTTCTTCTTTTCTGTTGTTGCTGCTCTCTCTATTATTGCCCATATTCTTATCCCCCTCCCTATCTTGTTTTGTCCTTTTTCTTTTTGATCTTATTTTCCTTTTTCTTCCTCTTCTTCTTTTCTTTTTGTTATTGTTATTGCTGCAGCTGCCGCTTTTTTCCCCACTGGTTCCTCTTTCTGAAAAAAGCAAAGGAAATAATTTTTCCGAACTAAAAGAATAAATGGTTGGCACTGGCTGATACTCTGTAAGACAAAGAATCAATAATCTTGAATATTAATGAACTAAATTTTGTTAAATCTCCCTATTTCAAATTGTTAACAAATTCGCAAAATATTTCCAGGGAACCTTTAGAGAACCTTTTCAGTACCAATATAAAATTAACTGAGAGCTCTACAATTCTCTCCTTTGATGAGCTTGCTTTTCGCCGGCGAACTTTTCAAGTTTTAGTTTGGTTAAAGGAATCTTGATAGAGGTAAAAAAAAAAATCTGGTTTTATTAAAACATTCTGCATACAAAAACAATAAGATATTGCTGAAAAAAATCTCGTTGCATTAAAATATTCTTCATAAAAAACACTTTGTAGAAAGATTTGGTTTTATTTAAACATTCATCATATAGAAATAATTTTTAAGACCTGGTTGGTGAAACAATTTGTAGAAAAATTACTTTTGTTGAAACATTTTTCATAAAGAAAGAGTTTCATCTATATGTTTAAATAACGCAATATGTATGTCATCTGTATATCCATTTTTCTGTAGAGAAACAATTTGTAGAAATGCTCTGCTTTCATTAAAAATTTAAACCTATTTGTTAATCATTGTTATGAACATTAAAAGAGATTTTTTTTTCTATGGCAAAACGGCCTAAAATTATTGTAGGGTTAAAATGGAAATGTTCAGTTCGCTGCAATGTCGTTTTGTAAACAGCATAATCTCAGTGTCTTTATTTTTTGATAGGCTAGTATAATGTTGATTTAACTAAGTCGATATCTTAGAATACAGCTGTAGTTTTTCACCAGTCTCTATGAATGAATGAACGATGAGATCAGTGTGTGAACTAATGCCAGTAGCCGGCTGAAGGACTGCATCCCAGCTTTTGTGTGGCCATTCATATAAGATTGCAACAATGTAGAATTCAAATCTGATTGCATCACATTCACAAAGGCAAGCTATATTTTTCCTCGGACCACAAAGGAAGTCCGAAAGACTCAGCGGTTAAAGATTGGGCGTTGGAATCACAATGAACGAACATAATTTTGCATCAGATCCATTATTTTCACTGGTGGACTAACACCCTTGGGAAAGGTATCAATCTTATTTCTTCCAGCTATGGAATAAATAATATAAATACTGTTACTAACAAAGTTTTCGAAAAAAGAGGCGCTTTGATATTGGAATCGTAATATGCGATTTCAAACCCCAGATGCTCTATATGAGATAATATCCTTCAGAAAGATAAACTCTTATTTCCTCCAGCAATAAATCAAGTTGTGCATTCGGTGCTATCCGAACAATGGATTGACAAAATAAAATAAAATAAGTACATAAACGTTTTTTTAAAATTCTTTTTAGCATTCAATGACCGAAAATGTTGATATGCTAAACTTACCGAATTGAGAGGTCTTTCTTCAGATGTAAGTTAACATAGCCATAAACCCTAACTAACAAATAACCTTACTAGCATCTGAAGAAGGACCTAGACAAATCTAAAATACAATGTGTTTAAAACAAGCAAACATAGTTCTAAAAAAAACTGTTATTTATTTGTGATAAAAGATAAAGAAAGTTAAAAGACTGTCTGATACTTTTTGTGCGCGCTTTCATTAACTAGTTATTATATCTTATCTTCAGACAGGAACTTTTGGCGCCAAAATTCTGTGTCTGAAGATGTACAAATTAAAAATCCTCATCTCAGGTATTGTGAAGGTAACAAAAGATGAGGGCTGTAGTCCGAAAAATAGATGTATATAGATACATTGATCTATAACCCCGAAATATAACAAGTTAAAAAAGACACAAAAAAAAACGCATCATAAGGTCTTTTAACTTTCTTTATCTTTTATTACAAGAATGAATGACCCTTTCGAAAGAACTAAATTTTATTATGTTATTTATTTACTCGTCTACAATTTTCTTAGTTAACTAGTCATCACTCACTGTTTGAACTCGTCTCGTGTTCGTTTATGCATTCGTTATACTCAGCCGAGATACAAATATATATAGATGTGAAACGTAAATAGTATCATCTTTAGTGTGGTATTGGCATTCGTTTGTTGTTGTTTTTTTTTCACAGAATGAAAAATCTAGAGTAATATAAACCTTTGGAGCCACAGACTAATATTAATTGATGAATTTTAATGAAATTATGTTTTGTATTAGCTAATAAACCTGTGTGTCATTTTAGTAGATCTTAGATAAAGTTTTATATGTCATATATATCTTCTGTGTTTATGTGTAATATGTGTCTCCTGTGCATATAACTATATTATATTATTTAATGAAGTTTTATTCCAGATAGCTTTTTTGCTAATCAAAACGGAAAGCGAAAATTGTCATATTTCAGTATTTTTTTCTAGAGAAAAGATGATGTTAAAAGACAAAAAATAAATGTAAAAATTATCAAGCCTCATCTGAAGGATTGTGAAGATAATAATGATTACGGAGCGGACAATAGACCAAAATATAGATGTACAAATTATTAATCGTCGTCTCAACGATTATGAAGGTATCAATGATGAAGATGAGGATAATAATCCGAAAAATAGATGTACAAATTATTAAGCCTCGTCTCAAAGATTCCGAAAGTCTAGAAAAGATTAATGACAGCTGACAACTTAACACTCAGTAGTAGTATCTGTCATTTTAACCTGTGGCGTTATATAAATTCTCGTAGCTAAAAAAAATAAAATAATAATAATAATAAATTTAAGAAAATCATAAATAATAATAAATAAATAAAAATAATCTAAGAAAAGATTTTGAAAATTCGCCAAAAAATCAAAAACCAAAACAATAAAAAGAATAAGGCAACATGACTACAAAACAAAACAGAATAATATTTTAATGACAAAAAAGGCGAAAAAACAATTAAAAGAAACAAGCAAAAGGGAAAAAAGCTAGTTGTTGACTTTAGAAAACACAACCAAGAAAGAAAGAAAGAAAAAAAAAAAGAAAAATTGAAATTTTAAAAATCCCCAACAAGCACAGCACCAGCATGAGTTACATCAGAGAAAAAATACATTAAAACAGAACCTTAGTCGTTGTTCCATATCTCTTCAATTTCTGACAATGGAAAATGGAAATACTGCTTCGACCTTCTTCAACCATAGAAAAACAACATGTCACCCAAAAATAAAATTATTTTTGGTCACAACTTTCACTGTTTCTTCCGAATCTGAGGGTCGATATTCTTGAAAATAATCACAAATTCCCTTATTTCTTGAAGCTATATTTATAAATGCCCTTATGAGCATTAAAATTTTCATGAATATCATATATAAGAAAAATCAGAAAAAATCATGCATTCAAATAATCATACAATATCAGTTTTACACACTCAAAAAAAGGATGTCCTTAATTTCTTTGAATAACCCCCCCGCCCACATACACACCATAACTATGCTGTTGGTGAAGGCAACTCCGTAAAGATCCACATATTATTGTCTCTTATTTATTTACGATTTGTCTTTCAGTGGATACTCATAAGAAATATACATACACACCCAAAATTATCAACCGTTGGGCTTTTCCAAATTGTAAAGAAAATAGATAGGCCGTGTTGTTAATTTAACAAAATAACATTTAATGACTTGTAAAAGCAGTTGGTGTAAATATTTTTAATCATATAAATTATGGTCGATAAAAGTAGTGCGCTTTATTTTTTTTAAATGTTTATGAAATCATAAGAAACTTTTCTGCAACTTTTCGTTAATTGCAATCTTAATCAACTGATCGGATGTTGAAATCTGACTAATTATAATGCGGCTGTTTATTTATTGCAACAATATTCACTGAATATGAGACAGGGGATAAATATGTTTTTGAACCAATTTTTATCCACAGTAAATAAAGTATACTGAAAATATATAATTGTTTTATTTCTTTAAAAGCAAGTATTTAATAAGAAACTGAATATTGAATTAATTTTATGATCATTTACCCACAGTGAAGTAAGAATACCATTGCTGCTTGTTGGGCAAGAAGTCATTTCCTGAACCGTTTTGGTCTCAGATCAGCCTTCAGGCGTCTTCCTGCAGTTATAATACTAAAAAATATAGAAAATGGAAAATTATTGAAAAACAAATGATCCCTGTATTTGCTAATAAATTGTTATGCTAGTAATTGTACATCTATTTTTCGGACTGTTCGTGTTCCTTATTGTAATCCTTGAGACGATGTTTGATAATTTGTACATCCACTTGTACATCCATCCTTATCATTGTTACCTTCACAACGTTTTGATCGATGAATCTTTTTTTTTGAAGGAGCAAAAATATTGCCACATTTATAGAGTTCACTATCTAACCTTTCACATTTTAATGGTAGCTTTCTCTATCGTCAGAGTAACAAGTCTCTTCGTAGACTCAAGAATACTCATAACCATTCTAATCAAAAACTATATGGTGCTAAATCTCTTTGGTCCCTCACATTGATAGATCGAGTATACCAATCATCAAAAGAGTCTTGATTTAACTTCCTCCCATTGGTTTACCGTAGATGATGAAAGTGGCACTAAGTCTCTTTCAACACTCCAGTATCTTAAATATCATTCTAGTCTTTATTATCATTATTAGGAGTTCTCACACCAGCCACTATCAGAGCTTTCACGCTGTTAGCGACCAGTACCTTTTACTGGAGTGGCAACAACTCCCCTTGTGACGTTCCAGCGTGGTCTGCTCCATTCCATTCAGAGACTAAATGGTGTTTCATCTCCTCTGAGTCTTCACCTTCATGCAATGTATGGGTGCCTCTCTTTTTTCTTTTCTTCACGGACACAGTTTTCATGATCCAGTACATTTCTTATTGTGTCAGCTGTCCTTATGAGTGCGGTAGCCTGTAAAACGTTTCTTTTACCTTTTATACTGAAGTCCCGTAGCATCCTCTCCAGGTCTTCCGGGATTGTCACAGGAGCTCCAATGATAATTGGAATTACTGTAGTTTCCCTTAGTTCTTAGGCCAGCTCCTATTAGTTCTGATCTTTTCAATGTATCACCGTCCTCCTCCTCCTCCTCTTCATCATCATCATCATCATCATCATCATAATCATCCCCATCATCATCATCATCATCATCATTATCATCTTCACCGCAATCACCATGACCACCACCCAACCACACCACCACCACCATTATCATCATCATCATCATAACCTTCACCACCACCTCAACCACCACCACCATAATCATCATTACCACCACCATCATCATCATTATTACCACACCCACCACCACCATTATCATCATCGTTATCATTATCATCATCATCAAGATGTTGCTCTCATTGTATGAGTTGTATCACGATTTTTGGTTTACGAATTTCTATAAAAACAGGGTTTCATCGATATTTTTTCTCTGCTTTCTTTTTATTCTATTTTTTCTTCTCTGATCATTTCTCATTGCATTTTTTGTTTGGTTGTTTGTTGTTTCCTATTATTTGTATTTCTTTTAGTACTCGAAACTCTGGTTGGTGCAGGTGCTATCATTAAAAATTAATCATTTGCACAATTACCTGTGGAACACCTTTCTTACCTAGTTACATCTGCACGTAATCCAACCCCTTAAAAAGGCAATTTTAAATTTCAGGAACTTAGTAACCCGATCACGATAAATTAAATCCGAATAAACTGAATACCCATGCTCCTAACAATGACAGCCGTTATAATATCTTACGGAGAAATACAATGATTCTTAAATACAGTCATCTCTCTGTCACAACTTAAAAAACCAAAAACGATTAGTTATTCCTCCAGGTAAGAAAAAAAACGACAATCATTTTTTGATATAACTAATCAGACCTAGTCAGATTTGATACTTGAAAAGAATTGATAATATCTGTTATACGTTTTGGTCAGTGCACTTTTCGTGTTTTTTTTTTCAGATGTCATTCATCGAACCAAGTTACACCCAACGAGATAAACATAATTTATCCTCGGGGATTGGATAGATGGAACAGTTTGCAATTCTGTGAAAATGCCAACGGTGTTTTGTAAAGTTTTTGTCTGGGAATTTGAACCTCAAAGCTAAGCCACGTCCAGGCAAGACCAAAATCAATTGATACAGAAGTTGTTAAAGATTCTGTTGAGGCAGATCTAAAGTTAACCAGTAGAGAATTAGCACAAACATTCAATACAACTCATCATCATAATTTCTTGCCTTGTTTTTAGTTTCAGAAAAAAATATTCAAGAGAAAAACGACTTTTTTTACAATCTATATAAGAACAAAAGTCTGAATAATCAAATTACATATTTTTCATAACTGACAGCGGAAAATATTGTGTTTGAAATCAGAGGAAATTTTTTCCATAACTTTTCCAAAACGAAATTTGATTGCATTAATTAATCCGTTGTCACAGAATGAAAAATTCAGAGTGAAAAAGGCTTTTGGGCCCAAAACCTATTATCATTTGAGATTAGTGACGCACCTTTTCTTTTCTTTTCTTGTTTTTTTTTCAACTCTGAAGAAAAAACCTGAAGTCTGTTGTTCATATAGTCCGTGGAAATCACTTGCACCGACTGTGGGTAATTAGCAGTTCCAATAAGTGTGGATGGTGCTACACAAGTCTTTACCAATATAAACAAGTCTCTGTGTGGTTGTCTGATGGCCATACATGGTTTGATGACCCTCATACGTCGAGCATCCCTTTTTCTTATTCTTTTAGTCGATTATTACGTTTTAAATATGATTAAACTTTTTTATGTGATATTGAAGTTTTGCTCCACCAATAATATGAATATGCACAATGTTAGATACTAAATGTATTGTAATAAATGAATAATGGAATTTTGTTTTAACAAACGAAAAATTGCTATGTAGATTTTTTTCTTTCTGCAGACAAGATTATGACTAGTCAGACAGTCTCAATGGCCGCTTATATCAACTCCACTGCTCAAATACAACGCTCTCTTGAAAAACAAGTGACGTTTCTAGTTTATGCGATCATTTTTCCACGACACCCAAAAGTGAACTTCAATTTGAAAATCCTAATCTTCACCGACTCTCTCCTTAACCTAAGATACCAACCAACCAACCAACCAACCAACCAACCAATCAACCAACCTACAAATTATCAAAATAATCAAGCCTCAAGAAAATCAATTCACCAACTAAGTAACCAGGCGGCGAACGAACCAATAATAACAAATTAATCAATCAATCAACTAATAAACAAACCCCAAATCAACCAATCTACAAATAAATCAACCAATAAACAATTGTAATTTAAAAATAAGTCAAATAATGATCAAACAAACAAACCAATAAAAAAAAACTAAGAAACCAACAAACAAATAAAGCAACCGCAGATTAAATAAACAAAATACCAAACAGCTAACAAACGAATACTAAAACCAATAAACAAACACACCAGCATCCAAATAACCAACCAACCAGCTAACAACCAACCAACTAACAACCAACCAACGAACCAACCAAATAAACAAACAAACAAACGAATAAACAAAGAAACAAGTAAAATAAACAAACAACAATCTGACGAAACGGCCGGTCAAGTAGCTGACTAACCAATCAAACAAGCAATTAACTAACAAATAAACAAATCAACCTACAAAACGACTGACTAAGCGATCGAACAACAAACTAGCTAACAAACAAATCTACCGACCTACCAGATAACCAAACAACCAAACAACTGACAAACTTATCGACTAATAAATATACCGATCGACTGATAACGAACAAACCTACCGGCTAACCAACCAAACTACTAACGGACTGAACGACTGACTAACCGATCAAACAAACGACCAACAAACCAACCAACTTATCGAACAACTAGCCATCAAATCAGGCGACCTATCGAACAACCAACCAACCAACCCACCAAACAAACATCCTACAAACAAACCAGCGGACCAACCAGCCAACCAACAGGCAAACAAACAAATAACCATCCAACCTACCAGCCAACCAACTAACGAACCAACCTACCGACAGACCAATTGACCAACAGACCTATTAACAAACAAACAAAATAACTAACAAAAAATAAACAGCATACTCACCAGTCTCTAAACTTATCAATAACTTAGTAAACAAACAAACAAACAAACAAACAACCAGTTAATCAGTCAATATACTTTCTTTGTTTCTTTATATAAAATTAATTTCATAATTTTCGCCTTCTTTGGAAGTCGTATTTACCCTTGGCCAGTAGCCCTTTCCTAAACCTTCTCAGAAGACAATGCCAAATACACAGTCACATGTTGTTGGCATAGTGTGCAATGGTGTAACAGTAACACACAGATAATTTCTAGGCGAAGTCCAATTCAAATATCTTATAAGAAAAACTTTACAGATATGCCAAAACTATATTGCGTAAAACCTTTATCAACAACATTTTTTTTGTAGTAAGAAACTGATCAGCTTATTAATGCATCTATCTTAATATTTGAAAAATTTGGATCAGATACGAATGTGATACATTTGTTCTCTGGCTCCACCGGGAAGATGTTCAATTGTTACTGGATAATATGAACCATCAATACAGTTCGCCATGGAAAAGAAAAAAATCAAAAACACGGTAACAGATTACCCTTCCTAAGTGGGTTAATAATCCACATAGAGCAAGATTTCAGGGCATCGGTGTATCGAAAGCAAACATTCCCTGGACCCGGACAGTTCTCCAAGTTTAACTACCTCCATTTATACAATGTGAAAAAAAAAAAAGATATGTTATGATATTGATATTAACTATCATTACAACTCTTGAGACACGATTCAAAATCAAATAGAAATTGCTCTACGGGCCCGAATGCCCCATGCATCAAATTTCAAGTTTCAAGAATAAAAATTTACAGTGCAGTTTGGTAGAAACTGTTCCTCAGACAGACAATGCCACCTTTATAGATAGATAGATAGATAGATAGATAGATAGATAGATAGATAGATGTATGGATGGATGGATGAATGAATGAATGGATGGATGGATGGATGGATGGATGGATGGATGGGTGGGTGGATGAGTGGATAGAAAAATAGTAGTCTATGTATTAATCTATCTTCGGCACTAAGATAGATATACTGAAATCGATGGAGCTATATGATTACTAATAGCACCACTGAGATACCGGTAAAGATAGATAGATAGATAGATAGATCGATAGATAACTTATATATATTTGTATATATGCATTCATATATACATATCACCCACACACATACATTCGAGATATATTTTATAGAAGTGTTAGAATATAATTGCTGGCGAGGGGAGCCATGCCATCACTGACTGCAAGTATATCAAAGATCCTTGCGTTCTGGGAGAAACTTATTGTCACTCGGCCATCAGGAAGCAACACTGTTAATAGAGTCGGGACTTTTCTAATGGCTAGTGTGAGAGGACTGGACTGGACTGGATAGATGATGTTGATGACCCAAAGAGATACGAGTTTTTTGGTTTTTTGTTTTGCTTTACTGGAGCATCGCGGTGAGACTAGTTGTCACTCTGACTCCTGTGAAAGCCACGGGCTGCTCTAAGTGAGTAAAGTTCAGATAGTAACAGGTATGAAAACTCATGGAAATAATTTATCAATGTCATCATCATAATAATCATTGCTAGCTTTTCTCTGTGATATTGATAGTTATTATTGTCATTATTATTATTATTTTCATTATTGCTGATTAGCGTTCGTTGTGGTCATGAACTGCCATTATCATCATCTTTATTGTTATTATTTTGTTTCTTTAGTTGATATTTTCTAAGTTATCAGTACTATACCACTAAACGATATGATGGTATTTACTTGGTCGAGCACCAACCCAAGTTCGGCACAAGGCCATTTTTATGTGCTCATCCCTGGGCTTTTGTAATCAGTGTTACCCTTCACCTAGATAAATTACCTTCTCGAGTTAACGAGCCTCATCTGCCCGAAACAGCTGAAAGTGAATGCTATGGTTTTCACTGGGATTTGAACTCGTGTACGACGTATCGACCAAGCTTTTCCCACTGCTCCAACCTCGCTGCCCTATATATATATAAGATATTCAATCATATTAAGTATTTTTTCTTTTGATTTCGACAAAGTTTTTGAACAAAATTGTGTTTACAAAAAAGAGGGATTTATCTTAAATCTGCTACTGACAAGAAAATAACAACTATTTAAAGTTTCATAAGATAAAAAAGAAACAAACAAACATGCAAGAAAACCAAGAATTTCTCCAAACCCATCTTTCCCCCCCTACTCTTATAGATTAAAAAAACCCACTTAGATTTACCTTTTCATATTTCTAACAATAAAACTCCGATAAAAGTAAATACTATCTGTTAGAAGACCCAAGAGATAATCGTATAAGTAAATCAACACACATTATAGGATTTTTACGTATTAGTTACTTACTTTATGTTCTTAAATATACAATTTTCCCTATACGTATTAGTTACTTAAATGTTTTTAAATATATAACTTTTAATGAAAAAATTATTGGCTGGTTTGGTAAGTTCTTAGCATTTTTTAAAAGGTTTCTTTTTTTTACAACTTATCAACCATGTTTATGTCCTTAAATGCCGAGAACAACCGTTTTTAGTAAAGGTCCTTTTTTGTCCACACGTATTTTTAGTAAAGGTCCTTTTTCGTCCACACGTATTTTTCTTAAATAACACAATATGCATTATTAAATCCATATCAACCTTTTTAGCTCATTTAATGTTGAGAACAATCATCTTTTGATAAACATTCTTTTTTTTCTATACGTAGTTTTTTAATTAACACAATATGCACTATGTAATCCATATTAACCTTTTTAGGTCATTTAATGTCGAGAACAATCATTTTTTGATAAACATTCTTTTTTGTCCACACGTAGTTTTTTTAATAACACAATATGCACTATTTAAACCATGTGGGGATTCATACCTTCCCCAAACGTGAACGCCAACCGATCAACTAGGATTTGAACTCGCGTATCACGATTCTGAAGTCATACCGCCTATCCACTGGGCCAAGTGGACATCCCTTGATAATTTTAAAAATAACACGAAACAGAAGAGCAGATTGAAGTAAGAAACTATTAGCTCCCAGTACTGTTAAGCTCTCTCTCATTTACAGAACCTTTTAAATACACTAGACTGAAATTAAATATGATAGTAGTAATTTTAGTAAATATAAAAACAATACATTTGTTTGTTTGTTTGTTTCTTTCTTCCACTTCACTGTCGAAGTCAGCTGGTCGGAAATATATATCACCCATAGGATATATAATGGTAATGAGATCGGCATACTGACCGTCGCAGGTTTACCCGGCTCAACCATTGAACCCACACAAGCTCATTGTTGAGTTTCCTGAGAATATGAAATTCACAAGCGGTCCTCAGCCGCATGTATATCCCAATTTAGGGAATACCTCGGTTTTACGACATATCAATATTTGTTCTGCCCTATGTTTCTGTTATACAGTTGGTTTGGGAACTATTTATTTATTGGCTGTTTTTTTTTTATCCAGAAAAGTTTGAAAATTTTGTTTCTTTTAAGTATTGTATAATTTGGTGTGGTTTTGATTTTTTGAATACTTTGCAGATATTTGTTGTTTAGAGAAGTTTGAAGAGTTTTGTTTATTTTAAGTATTGTATAATTTGTTAAGGTTTTGCTTTTTAAAACACCTTGCTGATATTTGTTGCTTAGAAATATTTTCTTTGAATGTTTAGAAAGGGGGGGGAGGTCACTGGGACTAGTGGATAGGCAGTCAGACTTCCAAATCCTAATACGTAAGTTCGAATCCGATTCGTTCAATTAATCAAACAAAAACATTGTTCTCGGCATTAAATGACTTAAAAATGGCTTTTGAAACTCCCTCCCCCACTCCTAAACAGTGTCTCCGAAAACATAGATCATGGTTTTCCTTTATCAGCAATTTCCAATTTTGGCGCGAACGGTCGTTCGTTGCGCGGGAACTTTTTGCTAAGCTTATTTCTAATCAAACAGTGATTGGGCTCGACGTATTGTATGGCCGCCAACCCTCCCTGTTTACTCACCAGCCATCAACCCATAGATACCACACACCCGTACTCAGACCCACCACGCCACCGAATACTCGGAGAGCGCCCAAAAAGAGCGCCGATGCTAAAAGCTAAAGGCCCACACCTGCACCGGAATTTTAATGGTTCCGTCTCTGATTGCCGAATAAGATGGGCGCAAAGAGAGGGTTGGTTGTCGGGGAATTGACGCAATGCCCAAGAAAAAGGTTCATATTTTTAAGTCAACCCTAACCCCAACAAAAAATACCCGCCCCGTCCCCCACACACAGAGGCATAAACACACACACAGAGACACACACACACAGAGGCACACACACACAGAGTCACACAGAGGCACACAAACACACACAGACACACACACTCACACACACAAACACACACACTCACACACTCACACTCACTCAC
>JAYKTE010143939.1:0-13129 GCA_036873565.1 Xipholeptos notoides | reverse complement strand
ATAGAGAGAAAGAGAGAGATAGATAGATAGATAGATGGTGACTACCACTTCTTTACAGAGGAAGGGTTACCCTCAAGACAAGTCTGAATGCGAATGAGTCTGCATGTGATTCTACATACCCATACTAGTTTTAGATACATATAACATTTTAAAAAATGAACCATTGTAAAGCAATTTGAGGGACAAAAGACCGGATAAAATACATTTGATAACTGAAAAAATATTTAAAATCGCAATAAGAAAATAAAGTGAGATGGGAAAATTTTTACATAAACTGACCCGAAGTGCTTATCTTCAGACGAGACGAGTCATGGATTTATGTTTTTTAGCATTAAGCGTTACCGACAATTGCAATCTGCGATGAACATATCTCTACTTCTAACGCAAGTCCATGACAAAAGTTGCTTTCGTAGAGTCTCATACCGTCAATATCAGCAACATAGATGAAACTTTTCATGAATGCATAAGTTTAATCATCATTAAAATGCAATTTGCAATCCCCTCTGATCTATTTAAGCAGAATGAAAAAAATAGAGGCATTACTTTTAGAACGCGTCTCGTATATATTACCCAAATATCATTAACATTTTTATTTTGCTATTCTTATTTTTACATAGTTTATTTGCTGGCGTATTTCTTCAACATAATGTTGTTTTTTTCTGTTTTGTTTTTTGTCCCCAGATACTTCAAGTTTTTCAAAGAGAAATTGTGCTCTAGCTTCAGTTCCAATTATCTTTTCTTCACTCCTCGGAAAGATAAATCAATTAACATAATATTGTGTGCAATGTTTTTAGATCTGTTGTATTAGATAGATAGATAAATAGATAGATAGATAGTTGTGTGGATAGATAGATGAATAGTTGGATAGATAGATAGTTGGATATATATATACAGTTTTCAGTATCTCTATGTAGTCACCTATCAGGCTCGACGTTTCTTAACACCAGTGATCCGACAGTAACCCTGCTTCCAGCATGATTTGACCATTGTTACTGTTGTTCTTCTAACAACCTTTTAACGGATGAATTTCGTTCTTCGCTTTCAATGACTGAAAAGAATGATACAAAAACAAACAAACAAACAACCAATTAAGTAACCAACCAACCAAACAAATAATTAACCGACGAATACACATACCAAACAACTAACCAATTAATCAATCAAATAACTAAAGCACTCAACATAAAAGCTAACAAACTACCCAACCAACTAATTGAAAAGCTAACCAACTAACCATCTAACCCACCAACCAGCCAACCAACCAACCAGCCAGCCAGCCAGCCAGCCAACCCCCCACCCAACCTACAAACAAAGAAAACAAATAACCACACACATAAAATAATCATAAATTAAAAATGTCCACATTTAAACCTTTTTTAAAAGTCTAAACCTATTGTGTATGAAATACCCAGCCCCAAGAAAACAAACTTACTGTGATACAAAATTGTTAAGCATAGGGTTAGTGTCTGTGATATTATCAATGTATTATCTGAAATCTCACTCCCAGTCCCATTCGAGTTAAACACACACTTCGTTACATTTTATATGTGACTAGCTATCTACTGATAGGCCTTTGGCTTAAGGTCGAATAATATTGCCGGCACATACACAATAAGACCAGGGTTTATAGTTTGATAAATTCTGATTTATACCGCAACCTTTTTTTAATCCCTCGTGACTTCCAATGAGGATACTTATCAAGTATATAAAAAGCTTAAGATTATTGTCAAGACACATGTGACTTAAATGCCCTTTAATATAGCTGAATAATAAAACACTAAGCGTCAAGTGGGTTAGGAATGAATGGACTTTTGGACGCTTGGTCGAGACAGTCATTAGGGTTAGTGGTATTGGTTTATATTTACTGCTCTATATCGACAGTAGGACGCCGTATACATTTAAAATAAAATGTTTCTACATTTGAGAACATATCTCTTATAGTACTAATAAAATCGAGAAAAATGTAAGAAAATAAATATAAAAATTAGATCAGATGGACTTTTATATTTTGTTATTGCATACACAACGTTTCTTATTTTTCAAAATCCTTGAGATGAGGAATGATGGTTTCTAAAAGTATTAATCGGACTATTTTCCTCCTCCATATGATTCGGTCAAAACGTGAAAAAAACCATGGATGAGGAAAATAATCCGATTAATACTTTTAGAATAACGTTTCTTTATGTGTGCGAATTTCTAACATGCGTTTTTGTAATTAGTATAGTTTGATTATTTATACTTTTGTTCTCACCTTTATTTTTATCTAGACTTTTATTCTCATCTTTATTGTTATAATGTTTTTTTATTTGTGTCAATTTCTGAGATATGGCTTGATAATTAATATTTTCCGATTATATAGACTGTTATTCTCATCTTTCCTTTCTTGTTATATGCGCGATGTTTCTGTATTTGTTTGAATTTCTGAGATGCGGCTTGATGATTAGTATTATTTAGATTATTTAGACTTTTTTTTAGATTTCCTGTTAATGTGGATGACTTTAAAAACAGATTTAAATCTACGAATATTTCAAATAAAAGCATTTAATGAAGACTGAAACAAGATGAAAGAGAAAAGAACCAAATGAGAAAAAATGTCGGTAAAGAACTAAGTGCTTTAAATTTTGAACTTATTAATAAATAGATTTTATATTTTTTTCTTGACATAAAATCTATATTTTATGAAATATTGTTTGCATCTTTTTAATTTGTTGTGTCTGCATTAACAGTGAAAGGATCCGATTCTTATCCCGTAAAAAACATCTTATAATCTTTTTAAATACTAATGATCAAGCCTTGTTTCAAAGGATATGCAAATCAAGGCGAGTATGATAAATTTCGGCATAATGCAATAGTATGAATTCCCTAAATCCTCTCATCTAGGAATAAAATGCAGCAACTATTATTCTTTAACAACTTGTAAGTAAGGACAAATCGTGTTCCTACCGTAGATAAGCAAAATCGAGCCTGTTCAGTACTTAAATGGGCGATCACGTAGCAATACCAGATACCAGAACAAATTTCTGGGTCGGTTACTTTTGGCATGAACAGACGCATTTAGTACCTTCCAACCCAATTGGAAACACGGTTCCCTTCAGATCACCGAAGTTAAGCAACATCGAGCCTCTTCAGTACTTAAATGAGTGACCTCTTAGCAATACCAGGTACCAGAACTAATAGGCCAGTCGGTGGCACTTGGTATGAACGGGATAGCTGGGGGATATGCTCTCTCTTACATGCTACCCAATCCTATCCTACACCCCCCCCCAATACCAACCGACCAACCGAGCTGCACAGTTAAATGCCATCGAGATAGATTTACTTCCTTGTGTTAGGACTGGGCGTCTTAGATTTCTCTTAGTTCGATCAGTAGAGAAATATCGTGTTGATAATGTTTAAAAGAAAATGGAGAGATGGCACTCATCTGACTAGACAGAGGGTGGATCATCATCATATCGTATTGATATTGTTTAAAAATAATGAAGAGATGGCACTCGTATGTCAAGACGGAGAAGTCATCATCATATCGAGGGATAGGTTTTTGTAAGCAACCGGTTACTAGGGCTATATTCTTTCAAAGTTTACGTGTTAATCTGTTCACACGCGGCTTATTTGACCTGTGCGACATGTTTCTCACTCGATTGCAGGACGCTTCCCCCTTCTCAAAATGTTATTTTACACCACTGACCCATTCGCCAAGTACAACATGCAAATAATGAGTGGAATGTTTCTCCAGTAATAATAGCCCTACTGCTTGGCTGAGACGGGTTTAGGGAAAATAAAATGTTCACCACACACATTTAAATGTTTTATCGTCTGCTTTTTGTTAGATTTAAGGTTCTATACTTTGTATCATTTACAGCCTTTCTTTACAAGGTCTAGTATAGAAAATTGATTTGAAACAAGATCATATTTATGTGCTCAATGGCAGGTAAAGAGTAATTATTTACCTTGTCAGCAATAGGAGATTGGTTTAAGACAAGGTTATATTTTTTGTGCTCTATAACAAGTAAAGAGTAATTATTTACCTTGTCAGCAATAGGAGATTGGTTTAAAACAAGGTTATATTTTTGTGCTCTATAACAAGTAAAGAGTAATTGTTTACCTAGTCAACAATGGAAGATTGGTTTGAAACAAGGTCATATTTATGTTTTCCATGGCAGGTAAAGCGTAACTATTTACCCAATCAACACTAGAAGATTGATTTGAAACACGGTTATATGCATGTGCTCTATTATATATTATATTATATCATATTATATTATATATGGAGGATATATATTATATTATATATGGAGGATATATATTATATTATATTATATATGGAGGATAATGAATAATCATTTATCCAGTCGATTACAGAACTATATTAGAAAAGTTGATACTTAAACAATTTAAAAGAACTTTATATTCAATTGAAAATTATACAAAACATTGTTTATTTCTTTATAAGCGACACTAATTCTAAGAAAATGTTGAATGATTTCTTTCTTTGACAGTTGGAATATTCCATTTCTATTTAGAGAGATCAAAGGACTTCACGATCGACGTAACTAACTAACGGAAGAACAAATAGAGTTATAATATGGAAGATTGCTATAATAGTAGAGGAAATTTTAATTAGTTTTTTTGGTTCATTGATATATAAAGATCCTTGTAGGATATCTAATGCTGGATCTTTTGTTTTGTAACAATTAACTGAAATCAATTTATTCATAAACAAAGAATGATTATAATAGTAGAAGAAATTGGAATTAAATTTATTTGTTTATTGATATATAACGGTCATCATAAGATATACTGTTTATTGAACAGGTAATCTTCTCTTCGCCCTATTGGGATCAAACCAGTATTCCCATAGCTGATAGAGTTTGCCACCTTAGAGAATTCTAAGATGCCCAGTCCTCACCTAAGAGGATAACTCTATTTCGAAGACGTTTAGCGGCTAAACCGTGCAGTTTTCCTGGTCGATTACGTGAGTAGATGGGCGTGTGGTGGTAGCTAGCACCACTGTTGAGCAGTCGCTCAACTCGAAATCCTAATTGGATTTAACTGCTCCTGTTCATGTCAAGAATCACTAACCTGCCAATTTCTTACATTAACTGGTATTCATAAGTAGACTTTAAGTACTGAACAGGTTCGACATCAACGGGAACCGGTGTCTTCAATGTGATTTTACCCTACGACTGCTCGTATTCATGGGAAAAAATCACCAGCCAGCCTATTTTTACGGTACCTGGTATTCCTAAGTGGTCAGTCATTTAACTACTGAACAGATTCGAAATTGCTCAATTTTGATTTTCTAACAGTAATTGGTGTTTCCAAAGTGATTTGAGCGTGCTTTCACTAGACCCTTATACTGGGTAAAACTCACTTAATTAGGCATTCTGGAACGCGCGCTAGGCCTCATCCACCTTCTAGATGGAAAATAATGCCATTATGAAAGAAAAACTCAAATGATTTTAATTCTTCAAACTTTGAAGTCTGATTTTCTTGATACATTCTTCAAAAAATAATATGTAGAAAAATCTGGTTTTGATGCAACATTCTTCAGAGAGAAACAATTTGTAGAAAAATCTGACTCCATTAAAACATTCTTCACAGAAAAACAATCTATTAAAAAAATCTTGTTTTATTAAAAAATTTGTCATAGAGAAATAATTTTAAGAAAAAATCGATCTTATTGGAGCATTTTTTATGCTAAAACAATTTGTAGATTGTAACATTGTTTATAAAGAAAATTTTGTAGATTGAACCATTTTGAATAGAAAACAATCTGTAGAATTAAGACAATTTGCAGATTAAAATATTTATTATTTAAAAAATATGTAATAAATCATTCTTTATAAAGAAACAATTTTCAGAAAAATATCTTGCTGTAATCCAAAGTCATACCCACAGTCTCTTGGCAGGGCTAGACTTCATTTGAGTTAGGTAAATAAAGCAATATTAAAAACAGACATAAAAAATCTGTAAGCCAGTTCAAGCAAAATAAATAAATGCTCAGAACGAGGCTAATAGCGGGTAATTTCTGTGTCTGTGGTTTGTTTGGTGTGTCACAAATTACTTAAACATCGATTTCAAATTCTACATTGTCTTTTTTTTTTTGGTTGGGTTTCTTCCTTCTGTGTGTGTGTGTTGGTCTTTCTCTGTCTCTGTTTCGATACCTACCCACCTACTTAACTACCGACCTACCTATCTACCTACCTACATACCTAACTGTTTATATCTATAGATATATTTTTATCTATATGTCATTCTATCAATCTGTCTATCTACCTTACTTACCGGTCCCTGCTCAAGTTCATATCTATCTACCTATCTATCAATCTATCTACCTATCTGCCTACCTGCCTACTTGTTTATATCTATTTTCCTATCTACCTATCAACCTACGAAACGACCCACCCTCCTGTTTATATCTACCCACTAACTTAATTACCTGTTCCTATTGTTGTTCATATCTATCTATCTATCTACCTCCCTCCCTACCAACCTATCTGTTTATATCTATCTACCTACCTATCTATCTATCTATCTATCTATCTATATATCTATCTATCTATGGTCATGTTTATCTGTTAGTCTATCTATCTATTTACCTACCTACATACATACATACATACCTTTTTCTCTCCATGCATATCTATCTATCTATTTTGTTCATCTTTTTTATTTCTCTTTCTTTCTCTTTCTCTCTTGATTTTCTGTAATATATATATATATATATATATATATATATATTGCAACACAGTGTTTGCATTGTTCAAAAGCCGGTCGGTGTTTGTGGTAGGCGTAGAACGCTGTGCATTATGGGTATTCTGGCTTGGTGACAGCGCCATCTATGTCTTAGACTAAACTAATTAGCCCAATTAGATGACGGAATAGACCGTAATGGCTTCACGACTAGGAAGTCACACTGGTATTCTTAGGTTTGAATTGAATACAGGTGTACTCAGTAGATAAATAAATACTTGTGTATGTAAACTTTCACCTTCTCAAACTTTCTCTAATACTTAAGCGTAAATGTGACCGCACACACATACACACATTTATACACAGATCTAACATTATATATAAATAGGACTTTGTCTGTTTTTGTGTATGTTCGTTCCCTATAGACCCCAGAAGGGTTAAACGGATTTTCTAGAAAAATGTATACAGACATACTTCATGAGTCTGGGTCTGTTCTTAGCTAGGTTTTGTTTCGAATTACCCCCATTTATTATCGAAAATCGATAATCGAAAAAAATCAGCTTCTAGAAATTAGCTAGCTACGATTAAGACTAAAAGAGTAAAAATTGCCATGATGAACACATAACTGTGTCGTGGGCCAGTCGTTAGAGCGTTTTTTTTTTTCACACATGTTGTCTGCAGGTTCGGATCCCACTTAGTCTTTGGAATGTTGACAACATTGCGTGTCACTGATAAGATCCAATAAGATCGAAACAGCTGTCCAGCACCATGTTAAAAGTTAGACAAGATTTTGCGTTGAATCATAACGTTATAATTTGATTTAAATACATATATAGTTTTGGACATACCAAACATTTTCTAAGTTGTGCAGGAAACACCGAGCCTGTAGTCAGTTAGAGGCAATTGATTTCTTTATGTTGTCAGTCACTATGCTTTTTAACTTTTTTAATCTTTCAAAAGTTTTTTTTATTTTTTATTTTCTTCCATCAATGAGAATTTGTCATACAAAAGAAGTAAATGATTTCAAAATTGAAAATTTTAAATAAACAAATAAAAACATTATAAATCTACACCCCAAGTAAATTATTTCAAAGCTGAAAATTCAAAATAAATCTATAAAAACATTATGAATAACAATAACAGAGTATATAAGAATCTGAACCATTATTAAAATATTTCTTTTTCTTTTAATCTTTTTACAGATGAGAAAACTTTCCGAGATCGACCACGGATTTTCGAGAAGATTCTTTCCCTGACGAAGTGATGCTTTGTTGCTTCTCGAAACATCTTTTCAACCCACCTTTGTCATAAATCTACCGGATTAAGAAATGAGTTATACGTATCTATTTTGGCTCGGGATCGTCGTCCCAACCTCCATAACTGTCCTCCTGTTTATTCTCTTCCTCGTGTGCTGGTTCAAGTATAACCTGCGCGACAAATTCACCAGAAAAAAGCACGATCCCCACCGGGTGAACCAAAATTCAAGCCGTAACCCCAAACCCCCGACGGGACTTCCTCCACCCCCGCCTCTGCCTAACCACCGATTGCGGGCTGATGACCGGTTACCAGCCCGGGTCATCTATTCCACGTACCATGACAGTGGTATGTCTGAATTACACGAGATACATTATAAATTTGATCGACCCGTTTCGCAAGCGTCAACAGATTCAGAAGATTCCGGTTTCCGTAGTTCGAAATCAGCCCATTACCTGCCAAATCGACCATCGGAACATAGTATACCTCAAGACATTCCTTTATTAAAACCAGTCAGTTCCAATATGCTGCACGCACAGCGCAACCCGGCACTCAATGCTACTGATCTTAATGGTGGTCCTTCGCATGGACATGGCAGTAATGGTCCGGCTTCGGCCTCTTCCGGCATGAGCCAATTAAGTGGGCCACTATTGTCAAGCTTCTCAATCAATAAACTGCCCTCTTCGGTGTCTGCTTCTTCTAATATCGGGGGTGATCGAATACCACCGCTTTTAACCCATAATGGATTTCTAAGCCCCGAAGAAAGAGGCAGACCTTACCATTTACATAGGTCTCTACCCCAGAGCCCTCTGACTGAAATTTCGGAGACCCGACCGTTACCGTCATCTCAGTCGACACCGTTACCATATCCACAATGGCGAACAGACACCCACGGCGCATCTGGATTACAGAGAGAGACAAAAAGTCAACAGACAGTTGTGGCTCTGGTTCACAGCCCAGAACAACAGACAGACATTAGTAGTCATCTTTCTTATGCAATTGTTTAGGCATACATGTATTAGATTGGATAGAGAGTCCTGCCACATTTTAACCTGACATTTTCTAGTCTATTTGTTTTGGAACTTACAGTTATTATTATAACATTTTAATTTATTTTTCAGATTCATTAAATCAGTTTTTCAAATTTCTAAATTAATTTACTCTTACAAGATGAGCATTGACCGGATGCATATTGGACTATGCATTGTGTATGAATTCAAAAGAGGTTCAAAAGCATCGTAAGCAGTAAGAAACACTCGACATGCTTACAAAAATTAGTGTCCAAGTATTTGAACATTTCAATGATGGTTTAAACAATTTCAATCGGATAATTTTTCCCTCGATGGTTTTCCTCCACCAGGAAGACCATCTTCTGTCAATCTTGATGTTTTAAAGAATGTTGTTGGAGAAAAATCTAAACAAACTGCTCAAGAATTGGCAAGCCAGTTTACCACTTGTCACAGAACTAACATAACACAATTAAACAAGCTTGGAAAAGTCTTAAAATACGGTCAATGCGACAAGACTTTCTATCCAATCTAATACATATAAACTCGAATAAAATCCTGTTTTTAAAACGAAAGGAAAGTCAAAATATTAAGAATTCAAATACTACTGATTAGAATTCTGGGAAATGTACCCTGTTGAATAATGGTTTGAGAGCAAGTCTCGAAGACCAGTTACCAAAAAGCGGTTTTGTTCGGATTTCCGCATATTTGAAGTGATTCACAGAAACCAAGATCTTGAAAAAAATATAAAAATCGGAGGGTGGGAAGAAACTTGATTTAAAAATCTAAAAAAATTGATCTTTTTTAAAAACATTTTGCATAAAATAGACACGTCTTTTACATATAACAGACGAGAATGCAAGAAAGTAAAATAAGATTTATAATATATTAATTTGAGACCTTAGATCACAAAAGTAATAATTTATTAACCTTTATTCCAAAATCTATTGTGGTGTATGGTCCTTTCAAAGATCAGGTTTGATGGATGCTATTATTTTAAATATTTGGACTATTATTCTTATATCTCTTAAAGAGCTATAACAACTACATCTGAAGCTATTTGCGCCATAAGTAAAAGGTTTGAGGGGTGTACAGGATGGATTCAACCCCTTTGACTCAAACTTTAATAATATCAAATGTGACACAATCAATTTAACAATTTTAGTCCTATGTTCCAAGTTATATTGATTTAATAGGTATTCTATGTCTGATTAAGATTTGTTCCAGCAATATTTTTATACTCAACCGGCTTAAACTCAACGTAAACCTAACCTTACAAGAATGAATGCTTACATAAAAAAAAAATAAGCACTCGTTTTACATTTATTTGACAAGTGGCACTTTTACAACCAGATGATTGTATAATTAAACTATTTTATTTAAAAACGAAAAATGATCAAATTTTCGAGCACCCATGCAAAAACAATCAGAAAACATCATAAAACATTCCACAGAAAATGGTATAATATTATCAATAATAATAACTATTATTATTTTGAATTCTCGTACCGGTCGCATGCAGCACTTGCATTTCCTCGTGACCTGTGGTTTCACTGGAGTCAGAGTGACAAGTCTCCTTGTGATTTGGAGAACCCGCTCCATCCCAGTCAAAGGCCGTATGGTGCCACTTCCCCTTAGATTTTCACCCTACAACATCTAGCTCTAACACCCGTGATCAGCAGAATCTAAATTCCGCCAACACCTGGTAGTGCCTTCCGAAGGCAGAGTGATAATAAGTCTCTTCTGGCACTTCAACATCCCTTATAGTCGGCGACCGCAAGCCCCTCACCTTGATCATTCAGTTTTTTTTCACGGTCCAATACTTTCCTGTCATTTAGTTGGGTTAAATTTTCATGGTCCATATTATTATTATTATTATTATTATTATTATTATTATTGTTACTATTATTGTTATTATTATTATTATTATGAGATCTCATAGCTTTTACTAAGCGCTTGCACACGTTGCAACAACTGCAATCACTAGAGTCAGAGAGACAATTGTCCTCATAAGCTCCAGCAGGCTCCTCTCCATTTCAGTCAAAGACTGTATGGCGTCAGATCTCCTTGGGTTTTCTTACTTGCATCTTGTTCACACACCCGATAGCAGAATCTTTATTTACTCCGCCAAAGTTTTTGTCGCACAAAAGTTTGAGGAAACATGGAAATGGAAAGGGAAGAACATTTTTTTTAATCCTTTGGTTACTGACGTAAAAAGTGGTAACTAACGAAAAATACGATACGTAATTAGCAAAATTAGCCGAAATATCGGCTGTCTCGTCTTTTTTGCTTAGTCACTAAGGCCAATATATCCGCATTTCAGGATCCAAAGGGTTAAAAAAAAGGAAAGTAAAATAAGATGAGTATAATTAAGTAAAAGAAAAAGAAACCATGAAAATGACTTGTTTCGCGCAGAGGCTTTTTAGGGATATAATCTGCATACAGGCCAATTTTGCCGTCTTTGGTCTATCTGCACGGCTTTGCAAATAGCAAGTATTCCTCATATATATATGACTGGGAGTGCGTGTGAATAAAGAAAATAATAATATTCCAAATTTCTAAAATGATAAAATGAAAACAATATTTATTACTTTTTAAATTGAAAAAAATACATAAATGATTAAATAAAGTCATAAATTTTGTTTTATTGCAATGGCTCGGCGTTGCCCGTGCAACTCGGAAATTTTTAGGAGTAGCCAAAAAATCTATTTTATTTAGATCTAACATTATATATAAATAGAACTTTGTCTGTCCGAGTGTGTGTGTGGGGGGGGTTCATTTCCTATGGAATACAAATCTGCTGAACAGATTTTCTTGAAAGTTTACATAGAGATACTTCATGTCTCTGGGAGTGTTTTAGCTAGTTTTGTCTCAAAATATTCCCGATGATTATCGAAAATAGGTAACCGAAAAAAAAACAGCTTCTAGAAATAACAGCACTTTTATGATTAAGAGTAAAACTGTAAAAATTGCCATTATGAACCCATAACTGTGTCATGAGGCAGTTATTAAATCGTCTGTTTCCTATGACATGGTATGAAAGTTCAAATCTCACTTGGGGTTAGGAAAGTTTAATTATAACGTTATAATTTGATTGAAATTGTGTTGGATTGTGTGCGGAGAAGCAAGCAAGGACAGTCCACGAGTTTTAATAAGTATATAGATTCCTCGCAAATAATTCTTTCAAATGGTACTGTATTTTTAGCTTAACTGAAACGTAGTATTTAAGAGTTCTTCCCCAAGCCACGCACAACACATGCACGCTGTTTGTGACCAGTGGCTTTCGCTGTGTCAGAGTGACAATGTCTCCTCGTGGAGTTCCAGCTGGTCCTGCTGCATTCCAGTTAAAAGCTGTATCGTGCCGCATTTATGCGGGTTCTCACTTTACTGCACCCACCCCTCACATCCGCCATAAGTAGCGAGACATTGCCAACGCTTAGTGTTACCTCCCGAAGGCAGCGTAACAATAAGTTTCCTCTGGCACTCCAGTATCTCTTGCAGTCAGTGACCGCAAGCGCCCCTCCTCAAATATGTACTCCTGGTCTCTATTTCTTTTTTAAAAGCACTTCTCATTATTATAATTATAATTATTATTATCATTATTATTATTTATTATTGAGTTCTCCCCCTGGTTACACGCTGCACTTGCATGCTGTTCGTGACCGGCGGTTTTCACTGTGGTCAGAGTAACAACAAATCTCCGTGATCCTCCAGCAGAATCAGCTCCATTCCAGCCAAAGTCTGTATGGTACCAGTTCTCCTCTGGTTTTCACTCCACTAAACCCAGCTTTCATACCTGATCCGTCAGAATCTGAATTTCGCTAACTGGTTCCCAATCGGGGAAGTGAACCCTGATTATTATTATCATTAATACTAATGTTTTATTTATTTATTTTTATTTTTTATGTTGCTGTCGGTCTTTCCAATCAGAAAAATAAACCAATAATGTTCCTATGTTAACTGGACAATAAGAAATGTAGATTGAAAAAAAAAAAATACAAACACAAATGTTATCAAAGAATGGGTTGACAAGAAAGAAGAAAAACAAATGCAAAAATTAAGAAATCATCAGAATCAGTATTGAACAAAAACATAATATTTATGATGCCGTATTTTCTATAAATGTAATGATAACACAACAGGTTTCTCCTTCAATGGAATATATATATATAGAT
>JAYKTE010143828.1:0-13129 GCA_036873565.1 Xipholeptos notoides | reverse complement strand
TGATCTTACTAAGAAAACTTATTGCCAATCAATTGAAAAATTGGGTATTTTTGGCAAAATGAACCCTGACTTAATGTCCACGTGCCAAATCGGCTTAAAATTGATGTTTTCGAAAATTTTATTTTTTTGACAATCCATGTAGACTACGCCGAGCATCTATGTGTGAAGTTTCAACTAAAGTGGTCGAACACAACCCACAGATGATAAAAATGGGGTAAAAATGACACTAAAAAAGGGGGTTCACAACCCTGATTTTTTTCAAAGTGTTGACGTCATGCAAAAAAGGGTTGCATCGGAAACATAGATCCAAAGTTTGGTTGGATTTTGTTAAAAATTGTCATTAAAAACAAAGCGGGTATGCAAAGAATGAGAAACGCCCGGAAAACACTGGGTTAAAGGCAAAACTGTGATTTTCATAGCACATAACACGGTCAACCCTAACCGAAATGGCCTTATGGGTCCAGAATTGGGTGTGCACTTGTGGTCTCTGTGTCTATGAAAGCCTGTGAAAAACCCCAAGATACGCTATTTATCGAGACCATTTTATTGATAGGTAGAGATTATCATTTTTCAGGCAACTTAGGACCAGTGGTGCAACAGATAAAGGCGTTAACTTCCTACAGTTCTAAGTAATAATTTTCTAAAAGTAAGAGTTTGAATCTCATCCAAATATATATATATATATTAGTGACCTTGTGTGTGTCTGTCTGAGGAACGGTCTTTACCAAAAAACATCAGAGTGCAAATTTGATCCTGACCACGAACAAAATCTCACTTTCTAGAGCTCTTTATAGAGTTTTGAATGCAGCCTCAAATGAAAACGATATTTTATTAACCACCGTGGAGATGCCAATTTTTTTTCGAGCTCAAAATTTCACAGATTTGAATTTACGAAAATCATTTAAGTTCATCTCCAGCGACCACTTCCAGTTGATTTTTTGTTTTACTCAATCTACATATTAGTTCCAATTTCAATTCTCTTTTTTCAGTTTTTCACGCATTTTGATGAAATGTTCAATTTAACCTTGTAAATTTTAAAAATATTTTGCATTTTTTTAGGAGTTTAATATTGATTAGTTATTGCTATACTGACTCTACACCCCAAATGATTTATATTCAATATTTTAGCATGGCTTAACATCATCATTATTTTTGCCTTCCCTTTGATTGAACGCAAAATGCTCTATTTGTTAACTGATACCCTGTTTGTACATAATTATGTTTTGACTTGAGATAATGTTATAACCTCAGATATTTGTTCTACTGATACCTAATATACTGTTCTTTGCATCCCATTTCAAAAGGTTGGAATGTTTATATAATAGAAAGTTGCTTTGCACCTGCACTCAGTATGACTTACTGCGGTTTGTTATGGTTACTTAAGTCTAAACGAGGACAAATAAAAAAGCAAAGAAAAGTATAATTGGCAACACCAGGCCCAAGCAAGGCCAGGCAATAATTCTAGTTTTTAATGAGCATATACACTAGTTAATAATACTAATACATATTTGTATTTTTTTTTTCCAGTTGAAATGGTCGGAACCAGATGAAGAGGCTTTAATAAAGTTTATGGTTGAAGAAAAACAATTTAAGTGAGTAATTTCTCATGTGGAAAAACTAGATGTGAACAGTTGAAGTCTAGAATAGTGGCCACTCTACTGGTGACAAGGCAAAAGTTCCCTTGCAAAATGTAACATTCATGCTGAATGACATGGTTTTATTAACCCTGACCCTAGCATTAAGAGTTAGTGCTCGGAAACCACATTAATAGGAATGTGTGACTCAATTTCTAAAGCAATAAAACCTCATCCACATATTTTTGGTATTATATTCGAGTGCATAAGGAAAAAACTCAAAGGAAATCCTAATTTTCTTCGTTTAATTAATAAAATGTTTTTTTCACACTAGTTGAGTAGCCACTATTCTAGACTTTAAGCATTGTTGTTTCATTCTGTCCATTGCTAGTTATGTGGTTTAGGGAGCTTTTTCTGTTCCAATTATATTTTGTTGTATAGCTTTGTTACTTTTTGGAATTCTTATGATGTTTACTTTCTGTATTGCATTTGAATGCTCTGGTTATAAAACATCTTCACCAAGCAATTTTCGGATTGCATTCTTTTTTTGTAGTGTATTAGCAATAGTTTTATCTCAAAAGCAAGAAAAGTATGTGGTTGCTGTTACCAGTATCTAAAATAAACACAAAAGAGAAAAGCGCGAGGAGAGTGCAGTAATTCTTGTGTTGAATAGGCTTGGCTAGGCTAGTCTTGTGTAAGATGGCAAGACCCAGCATTATATAAAAAAGATGTGAACATTTGGTTTTGGCTTCAGCCAGAATGAGCATACATATAGTGATATGAGAAAATCTGTATTCCTGGTCTTCTACTAAAAAGAGTCCCTGATGAAATCGCATACTGGAACCAGGGAACCTATGCTTTTGGTTATTATGGCACAAAAATTAATTTGTTATATATTTGGAGGGCTTTCATGGCTAGGATTAGTCACAACACCAGTTGGAGAGAAGGGGCTGAAATCACATGATGACTGTGAAGGCCACCTGTTAGCCTTTCTCTCTAACTCATTCTCTTGGCATTCGCCATGAATGCGATTGCATGGGCATTGCAAAGATCTCTGTATACAAGCTTGTTGAGTAGATTAAATTATATAGGTAAATAATTATAATGTAAAATAATAATTAAATGAATTAGTTAAAACTATGAGTCATGTCTTAGAGTCTTTCCTGCTTGCTTTGTTGCCTGTTAATTCTGCCCTCTGGTAAGTGATTTGGGTGATGACTAGACAAATGGCCATAGTACATGTGTGAAGAAAGAGTCCAGCCACAAGCCGACCAAGCATCAACTGGAAGAGGACCCACACACATGGCTGTTTAACAAACTGCTGAAGCTGTAATGTGGCTAATAAAATCAAATGGGCCGGATTTCTTGAAAATTCACAGTTGTATTTTATGTTTCTGGGAATGATCTTAGATAGGTGTTGTTTCGGAACATCCCCAATAAGTATCAATAATAATCTAAAAAATTGCATACTAGAATTTAAACAAAATTTTACTCATTCTTATGGTCTACCATTGAAAGAATTGTTCAAAAGTTTCATGACTACAACCAACCAAAATACTTTACCAATTTTTGGTCTAGAACCTTGAAATTGGTTATGTGGGGTATTTGGACCGTGGATACATTCTATTTGGTTTTCAGTGGGAAAAATAGCTGCTATGGGGTCAAATTTAATCTTCAAGCAAGGCTGGGCAATATTACTAGTAACATAATTCTACCAAATAATTTATTTTTTTTTATTTTTATAAAGAACTGAAAACTTCAGAAATTAAAATTATTGTTTTGCTTTAAGCGCCTTTCAATGGTGGGTATTTCGACTAGTTTTAGATATTTATGTTTATGCATCTGATAAAGTATTTAGATTATTTTTCATCAAAATTCATTTCATTTCAGTGAAGATCGCATGAGAAACGGAATCAAGAAATTGCACAAAGCCCGGCAAGGTTCAACGCAAGGAAGATTAGACAGTTTTTTTAAAGTAACCTCAGTTACCACAACTAAAAGAAAAGTGAGTGATCTTTTCCTGCCTGTTTTTTCTTTAAAGTTTATAAATGTTGTGCATAAGTTGTCTGGTGTAGAGTTCAATACCAGATACATAAGGCGGTTCTGAAAAATAGCGGTTCCTCAAGTTCGAAAACTTTCTTTTGATTTGGGACATGTTTACCCCTGGCACCATTCACCACATGTTTTTATTTTTAATTCAAATATTCTTTCGTATAATTATTTTTAACAATGTTCTTTCATTTACATTTTAGATTGTTAACAATTCCTTCTTTTAATTTTTATGTTTAAATATTCTTTCGTTAAAGTTCTGAAGAAATAAAATACATTGAACAATCTTTCGATTAATTATTTTTATCCTATTTTGTTGTGTAAAGTTCTGAAGAAATAAAAATAGATATTTTGTTTATTTATGTCAAATTGGTGCCAGGGATAAACATGTCGCTGAGTGTAAAAAAGAGTTGTAGAACTTGTGGGCAGCTATTCTTCAGAAGCACCACACATAACAAGAGGAAGTTGGCAGAACAATTGTATTAACGAACAAGGCACAAACGCACATGTAGTAATAGTACTGTTGTGGATAAGTTGTTGGGTGCAGAGGTCAATACCAGACACTTAACAAGAGGAAGTTGGTAGAACAATTGTATTTTTAAACATTTCACAAATGTACATGTAGTAGTAGTACTAACAGCAAGTAGAACTTGAATCATGACTATCCATAATCTGTCTTTAGAATTTTTTTATAAGGAGGAAAAATTTATTATATAAGATTAAATACATCCACCATTACAATATATTTTAAACAGTATTTATAACTTTGGGCCAATACTTATTATCCCCATCTCTATGAAGTTTTTGAGTAAGGTTTAAAATATGATCTTGCATTCTCATGCCTAAGAGAAGAGAGTGCCAGACGAGATTTTCATCAATACAAGGGGAGATAACTTGATATTTTTTATTCAGACTTATCTCCCACATATCTTACTTCTAATCTGTTTTGTCTTTTATGGCATATCAACCATTTTAGGTCATTTAATGCCGAGAGCAATAGTTTTTTGGACTAACACAATATGTACTATTTAACCCCATAGCTAGAGGGGATCTGGCGATTCATACCTTTCCCAAGGATATTAGTTCAAATATGAATGCAAACTGAACAACTGGGATTCAAACTCGCATACTATGATTCCGAGGTCCAACTGCCTATCCACTGGCCCAAGTTGACTTCCCCTACTTCTAATCTAAACTTCTATTTAAATGAAACTTGTTAGTATACTATTAACCACTGACCACATCCAAGTACAAGTTTTTCTGTTGGAAAATAAACTCCATTTAAAATACTCTTATTCATTTATGAATAGACAAGTTACATTACAATTTTAGAGCACCGACTGGCAGTGGCATAGCTAGAGTAAATGTCACCCCACTGACCCCCACATCAACCCATGCTGAATGGACCAAACACTTCTGAAATAGATTAGGGAAACCCTATAAAACTTCATTATTTATCTGGTGGGGCAACACCCCCTATCATACTCTTAGTGCGCTTTGATTATTGGAGGTATGGGGTAACTCAGAAGAGCTATTGGTTACCACATGTCAAATTGAGAAAAATCTAAACAAATCTTATAAAACTAGATTTTTCTTCAGACTAAATCCCTCTCAAGGCACCATATAATTCCATAATACATGAAAATAAATGCAATTTTCAGACTATTTTTGCCCTGTAGTCCGCCTGAAAACTTCTGTTGTGGATTGCCCACCCCCTCTAGCTACGCCACTGCAGACTGGCAGGTTTGAGGGCTGTACCCGTATGAATGTCTTGTAAAACGTCTAATGTGCATTCCCAATACAAATGTTCAGGCTTTTCTCAATCTAGGAAAGTGTATAATGCAATATTGCACCACTCAGTTGAACTGGGTTAACCTGTATTTCAAATATTGAAATCACAATGGTCAAAAGAAATATCTAATGTAGGTACAAGCAATATTATGATCGTATTATTAGCAGTATTCAATCATCTCATAAACTGAAATGTAGTTTCCTATTATCAAAAATTTATTTTTTTCAAACTTTATCTCCTGTTTTCTCAACCCTAAACTAACTAGAGATTTTTAAAAATACAATAATTAAAATTTTTTAAATCAAATGTTTTGTCTTTTTAGCCAGAAGAAACAAAAGGAAGCGCCAAAAAGAAGTCCAAAGGAAATGGTTCTTTCAAAAAAGGTCGATAAAACATTCAGCTTCCAACTAAAAACCCCAACTTCAAATGGAATATTTTGTTTGAAGAATGAGTTCTTTTCAATAACTTTTTAAAAAACCCAAAGATCCAGTTAAAAAAAAATCTGAATATTTTATAAATAAAGTTTTTAATCCAAGTGCGCTGAAGATGAATGTTTGAAAATTATTTATTTTTTTTTTTATTTGATTGTTTTTGTTTCCCTTTTTAAAATCTCTTACTTATACAAATGCAAATTGATCATACCACTTGATGAAGGTTAGACTAACATGAGACAGGCGATATGAAAACTCTGAATTCAAATTATCTTAAAGAAATAAACATATTTTCTAAAATATAAACCCACTTACTCTGCTTGGTCCTTATAACAAAATGTTAAAACCCAATACTATATAAAAACGTCCAAACCAAAATCATCAATTACCACCAAACTGAATAAATCACAACTGACATCATACAACCAAATAATCCAAAATAATATAAATAAAAACTCTGTGAAATCTACATGACCTTAAAATAATCACACAAGAAAACCAAACCAAGTAGGTGTATAATAGTTTAAGTTGAAATTGAAGCATTGCATAAAAGAGAATTGATTCAAGAGAAGTCATTCATTTTTCTTGATAAGCATTCATCTTCAGAGTTAAGAATGAATCACTATTGTGATTCAGTATGAAAAAAAAAAAAAAAAAAAAAATTCAAAAGAAAACCAAAATAGGATTTAATATTTATTGAACAATTTTTTATACAATATAGAAAATATCTGAATGATGAAACATGATCATTTGTTCAATTGAATGTTTTGGAAAATGTATTTTGCAGTGTTGTAAAGAAAGATTGTGGTTCTTATAAAGAAAAAAAACTTTATTCTGACATTTGTAAAAAAAAGTCAGTAAAAGTAATGATTTTAAGTACCTTTTGACTTTCAAATGCAATTTGTTGAAATTTCTAAATTCCTACCAGAAAAGGAGTGGATTTATAAGCAGGGATTGTAATTTTTTAATTTCTTTTTTTATCCCCCCCCCAAAAAAAAAAAATTTTGCTTTTAAACATAACTATGAGGATTGTTTCAAAAGTAACGCCTCCTTTTTTTATGCCTGAATTGCTATGATGACTGAACTTCTGCATTCTTGGCCTGAAAATTTCCTCTCAGTTGCAGATATTGACAGTGTGAGACTTTAAGAAAGCAACCCCTGTCATGTACGTATGTCATTGAATTCCTCCAGGCAGAAAAATTGAACCAATCAACATTCACCAGCACCTATAAGGAGTTTACAAAGCTGATGCATATGATGTCAGCAGAATTAGATGGATTTCTTTATTTCAGAATGGGAACATATTGTGACAAAGAATGCTCTGGTTGGGAATGTTGACCACCTTGTTCATTGCTGGATTGAGAATGGTTGGGGAGCATGTAAAAAATAAATAAATTCTGGAGCATGAAAGATCACCTGTATCAATGGTATTACTACTGTCTTTGCAGCTTTTCAACTTTTAAAAAATAGGTGGCATCACTTTTGGAACAACCCTTATATTCTGAACTATTCTTCCTTCCAAAATATTTGTTTTGCTTGATTTTATCTTTTTATCAGCTTGAGCTGCATACAGAATTTTCTGAGGAAAAGAGAATGGTTCACCAATATCAGAATTGTGTTTTCCTGTAAAGGAAATTCTATTTAAATAGAGAAAAATGTCAGAAAATTATTTGATCTTAATTAATTTTTCACTATTTATTGATTAATGAATTCCTAATTTTATTAATAGATTTTTTTTTCCTCAGGTAATTTATTGTTACCATACCTTTATTTGGGGAATGCATAATTAATAGAATACCCATAAAATTTTTTAAAATTGAAAATGTTTGGTAAAATAAATAAATTTAATTATAAATTTGAGAGCTTTTTATATAGTGATTTTATATAAGGTATTTTCTTTCAGATTAACATGAGATATATTTATGAATGAAACTTTGAATGGTTTTAGATAGTGCCTAATGGAAGCACACAGTAGAAATTAGGATTTAGTTTTATTTTGTATGTTGTATCATTTTTAAAAGAACTTTGTAAATTTAAATATTAGAACTAGGTGAAAAGACTGGGTTGACTTTTATTAAACTATTTTAATCGTGATTTTTTTTTTTTATTGAATTGTACTTTAAAAAAAAATGATGTGCTAATGTTCTTTATTTGCTTATCAAATACAAAAAATAAACCACTTTGACTTTTTATCTACTTGAAAATATAATTTTTGCTCATTATAGCCTAGTAGATGTTATTTTGGACACAAAATATATAACATTTATTGACCTTTTAACAAGTCATGTGTGGTTGTAGTCTTGATTTAACTTTTTGGAACTGCATAAAATACAGTAACTAGCAAAAAAGACAATACATAATTAGCAAAATTACCAATAAGCTAATTGGAGCCATTCTATTAGAGGACCATGGAGGGTGAAAATATTGTTAATTAGGTTGCCAGGGCTGAATATATAGTGGCCCTTCAGGGTATGAAAAAAAAAAAAGGTTTTATAAATATGTTTATCAGTATTTCAAGAATTTTTTTTACCTTCATTAGTAATTTAATTGAAAAACTCGATATTTTTAAAATTTTAACCATAAGTGATCAGTGAGATCTTAATGAAAATTAATTAGACATTATATATATTTTTTTATCATTGATAATCTGAATTCTTTTCATTTGAATTTTATATCAAACTATAATTTAATCTTAATCAAATTTTAGTCAATTTGTTAAAACTGAAAAAAATGAAGGGAACCATAAAAATTATTACAATTTTATAAGATTTTAAAATTTACATAACATTTGGGTGAAAAATAATTGATATTAATATTTTTAAATCTATCTTCAGCCTTCTGATATTCTCTTCATAATAGACTGAATAGCTTTAGAGTTATAATCCATTGTGAATTTAAAATTGCAATAATATGTGAATTATGCCCGTTGTGAATTATATCTGCTTAACACTCAGTAAGCCAAACGACATTATTCATTGATTTTTATGGACTTAAATTCATGATTTAAGGTAAAGGAAACCATATTGAGTTAAGCATTTATCAAAAAAAAATCTACTCCATCAAATGAGTCACAAATATTCCTCATTTTAAGTTCCTTTCAAAACATCTTCCAAGACTTGAGGAACTGGCGTCCCAGTATTAACAAACATACTCCGACATAATTTAAGCTCTGACTCCAGTTCGATCACTCTGTCCTCCAGCATTTTATTCTCTTGACGCAAAGATTCAACGCGGTTCTTGGCCATTTTTTGTTGTATTCTTGCCTTCTCCCTGCTCTTGCGTACAGCAATGTTGTTACGATCACGTTTGTTGCGATAGTCTGGGACGTCGGATGTATCAGCTTCATCCATTTTCCGGCGACGAGAGTTCACTTGAGAATTTGATTTGTCTTCATTTAGATCAAAGTCCAATAGATTTTCAGCACCATTTAATGAAGTTTGCGTAACTGAAAAATAAAATATGAATAAATTATAAGAGATTTATTTCTAAGCAGTTGTAACAAGAAAGTTCAGTATTATTTTTTTAGCTTGATTTTTTGTTCAAGGGCATGTCAATGGTTGCAGAAGCTAAAGCTTCTATCAAATTGTACAGATTGAACAGACCCAGTGTAGATTTATTCAGTTTCTTATTTTAAAAAGAATTCATTGAAATTACTAACAAGTGACATTTTCCGTTTATTATTAAGTATTGTCGCTGGATTAACAATTATTTTTGTTTGTTTGTGATCAACTGGCATTTAATTTCAATATAAAAGAAAATAAAAATTTTCAAAGATGCGGGAATAAAATAACAAACAACTAAAGACTTGAATGACTAACTAGAAGACAAATAAGAAAAAAATGTCAAAATTCGTCTTGTTTTTCTAATGTTATTTTGCTCTTTTATTAATTTTTTTTCAAGCTTTTGAAAATGATTTGCAGTATGCTGTAAAACATTGACCAGTACAACAAAACAGTCACAGTCACACGGATGGCACAGAGTGTGTTTACTGTTTTGTGTTTCTTTTTTTTTCTGGTTCCACTACATTTGCATTTTATGTTTCTTATGACAATATTTTTCTAACTGTCGGTGCTTGGTGGCTCAGGGTGAATTATTAGGTGACTAAATACCCCCCCACCCTATTGAAAAAGAAGGCTCCCTTCTAACGATCATCATCATTATTATTGGTGAATGTAGTCCCAACGCCAACTTGTCCAACTTAATACCCACCTTTCAAATGTTGATTTTTAGGGGTATTCGGTTCAGCTTAGGGTCGGTTAGGGATAAAAAAAAATACAATAAAAATAGCTACCAAAATTAGTGGATATAAGTCTTAATAAAACTATGAAAACAAACAATTTACTCCTTGTAACTGGAGTTCCCTAAACGCAAAGGCTAGATAACATAATTTACATTTTTTTCCGCAACATTCATAATGGTTGGTGCGAAAAAAAAGCACACCTTTAAATTCATTTTTTAAAACCCTTTTTGTAATAATTTTTTTTCCGCGACGTTCAAATTGTTGAATTAATTTATTCATATACTTTACGTTGGTTTCGAAAAGTTTAACAAAATCATTCAACAATTGGTTTTGTTAATGCTTGTAAAAGTGAGAAATTATCAAAAATGGTTTAAGCTTTTCTATATTGACGTATTTAAAAAAAAATGAATTTATTACAAAAGAAGGTTTTTTTTCGCAGCTACAATTTGTTGTTTTGTTAAAAATGTTTTTAAAAGTGTGAAAAGAGAAAAATTATCAAAAAATGTTTTAGTTAAACTTTTGTAAATCAACGTAAGTAAATAATTCAACAATTAAAAAAAAAATTGAATTTATTACAAGGTTTTTTTTCGCAGCCACCATTATGAATGTTGCGGAAAAAATGTAAACAAATTAAAAATGTTATCTACCCTTGCTTGCGACCATAAAAAACTAAAAAAAACAGTAAAAGGGGCACAAAAGGAGCATCAAAGCAAACCCCAAACAATGCCGGCATTTTGGCAATCAATGACAATGCTCCTAGTAAATTAAGCTAAAATTAAAAACAAGACGATGAAATCAATTTTACAGTGAGTGTTCACTGTTCATTTCTTTTGAAGGCGATGATGCAATAATTCATTTCATTTCATTCAAATACAAGTCGCAATCGAAAAGTGGGTTCAAATCTAGAGACAAGTGTGGTGTGTGTGTACCCTTACGAGTGACAACACACAAACTAAACCCTTTATGTCACACGCTATATTTTGGCTAAAATAATTGACAGAACGAAAACAAAAATAAAGGATAGGATTTATTTAAGAAACAAAAGTTTCAATTATTGTTAAAAACATCCCAAGTTGCCACCTAGGTAACGACAGTTATCGATGTTAAACAAACGTAACGTACAAATTGGAAGAAAGGAGGAAATTAGGGTTTAAAGTCTAGTAGCCACCACCACTGGCCACCATACCGATGTGAAACAACAAATGTGACGGAAAGAAATTTGGCGGGGTTGTATAATTCGCACCCGTCTTAGATTTTTTTCTTTTCGTCTCGTAAACTTTCAGCGGATTATTAGAAACTAAACAGGCAGTAGTGGGCTGGGTGGGGCAGGGGCACTCACTGTCCCTTCCCCCACCGAGGAGACACTCGAAAGCACCCCTTACAAATATCAATTATTGAATTTTTTGCATTTTTATTTAGTGTTTACTGTTTTTCTGTTTAATCGATAATAATATCCACCGTAAAAAAATGTTTAAAAGAGGGGTAGGGGTGGGAATTATACAGGTCAAAAAGAAATTTTCAGTGCAAAAAAATAAAAAATAATGTGAATTCAAAGAAGGAAATTGTCAAAGAAATTGTTTTGAATGAACTTACTTGAACTTAGATTTTTGACAGTTTCTTTAAGTTTTGATGGTTGTGTTATTGTCGTGGGGTCCAAATTAATAGAGGTTTGTGTTTGTGACACTTGCGTAGGGTAAAGTATCCCAAGATTATTAGAAGGTACATTTCTGTCTCCAATTAAAGAAAATTCATTATTTTGATGGATTGTTGTTAACATTGGTAATTGTTGTGATTCATCATCACCGTCACCATCATTTGGAAAAGCATCTCCAAAAATTAAGGCAGTCAAATCAAAAGAATTCTCTGTTTCGCCTAGACCCTCGGGTGATTGGCAATCCTCCATCTCCTCCGTGATCTTGGTTGCTTCGTTGTAAAATATATCCATTAGTGTAATTTAAAAGTTTGTACGTTAAATTAGAGTGAGTAGTTTTAGTTTACCTACAAGAGATTTGCTTAATCAATGTAAACGATAGGGAAATCCCTGCTTTTTATATGAGACACTTTACACACAAAACAAAATGTATTAATACGCTTTGTTTTATTCATACATTTTGGAGTTTTGAATTAAAAAAATCAAATCAAATGAAATTTATTTATTCTTTTTAAATCAAATAAATTTAAAAAATACTAATAAAATAGCATTGATTTTATTATTATTGATATTATATTTACTATTAAAGAACTATTTTTTAAGATGGCAACTGAACAATGACGTAACAAGCAAGCATTTTGATTGGTAGTTAAAAATAGATATTATGAAAGGGTACTCATTTACCAGTGAGTGCGGCATTTTTATTTGAATAAATTCGCGACTTACATTTTCATAGATTGATGTCCTTCCAGAAATGATTGGAATTGACAAGTAGTTTTTTTTGTTTTTTCTTTTTGTCAAATATATAATTAAGTGAATAAAATTCACTATTTTTGAGAAAATTGGCGATATGGAAATTTTTATTCAATTAAATCTAATTAATTTAGATTTAACCAGCTGGGACCCATGGTTATGGTAGTTGAAAATTCTTAAAACACAAACAAAATAAATCTAACATAAAATGATTTCCTTAAAGAGAGGAAGCTAAAGTAAAGTCGTTTTTTTTTTAAATTTAAAAACCTACAGTATCCTCTTAATAATGTGACTTTTTTAAGTTTAAAATAATAGCTTAAAACCGTAAACAGCCATTTAAAAAAATAATTTTGTATAGGAAATGGTTTTAATGATTTTTACCTGATAAAGAGCAAATATAAAGTGAGGTATTTCTTTTTCTCTAAGTACTGTATGTGATGGTGATCGTTATTTGTGACACTGGACCAGCAGATTTTTTTTTCAATGAAAAATCAACACATAGTTTTGTGGGTTTTTTTTTTCAATATAAATTATAGGTGTACGGTCTTATCATCACCCGACTAATCATCACCCGACCAATCATCACGCTCTACTCATCACGAGTCTTATCATCACGTGGGTTTTTCATCACGTCGACAA
>JAYKTE010143718.1:0-13131 GCA_036873565.1 Xipholeptos notoides | reverse complement strand
TACTTGGCCGAAACGTTGTGTAATAACACCTAATTCAAGATGAGGACAACAGTCCGCTAATAAAGAGTTTCCTGAATCAGAACTTTTCCTTTGAACATTTCTTCTGCAATTTCACTTTCCAACATCGTAATTAAAATTCAATTCATAATTTTAAGAATCCAGCTTCCTTGTCATTTTTTCTTGCTCATTTATATGTCACGCTATTTTTGTTAATTTTTTTAAATTGTTAGTTGGCCGAGTAGTCGATATTATTCATTTTATATTATCGTCTGCTTAAGCCCGCTACATATTCCAACAGACCTTATAATTATCAGTGATTATTTCTTAAAAATGCTCCCAAATTTGAAATTTGATAAAAGTAAAAATATAAAATATAAATAAGAGCTATATTAAAAAATAAGAAAATTTCAATTCCAACAAAAAAGAAATTTATTAAAAATAGCAAAGTATTTTGAATAGCTGTTGCTATCCTAGTTCACTCACCAAATGAGTGCATTTAAAAAATATTTACTAACAAAATGAAAGGGTTAGCTTTGTAGGCATTAACATCATATCATTTCCAAACAAATCTCTGTGTTTTATTAAATATGTTCTTTAAATTTTTTGATTAAAAAATTTTTTTTTTCATTTTTGGCTTACAAGTACTCGTGAACACTATAAACAGTGTCTTTAATTCATTTTTACTTAAAGAAAAAGGGGTAAACTTTAAGATAATCCTAGACAGTAATTTTCCTTGATATATAAATATGCTTTTAAAAAATTAATACTAAAAAAAATGTCTTACTTCAGCTATTTGCATTTGGATTGAGTATGGAGTTTCTCGGCCTTCCATCGGAGAAATAGATTCCAAATCTTCATACCTTATACGGCTAAAAAAAAAAAAAAAAAAAAAGGAATTGGTAATAATTCTATCAATGAATACAAGTATTATTTAACTAATTATTTATTCATAAGCTATAAAACCAATTAGAATAAATAGCATAAAAACATTTATTCATAGAGCAACACAAATTGTAACTTTAACTAGATTTGGTAATCCATACCATCTTGTATAATGATCCATGTAGAAAAATGACAACAAGAAATATCTGCATGATAATTTATAATATTTTACTTTCTCTACATACAAATTCCTGCAACAAATATTATAGTTGGATAACAGTCATATGTCATTAATTATAAAAAGGTTGATTCTAAATTACTTTTATAACCTTGAATAATTCAACAAAATAAAGCAGGGGCACCTGAAAACAAGTCGACAGGATGCAAACCACGGTCTTTCATTGTCAATCAAGACACAAATTAAAAATATGAAAACAATATTTTATCAAATCATATAGAATGATTTTATGTTAAGAAAATATTTTCTATTTTCTATGTGGTAGAAAATTGAAAGTTTAAAGCACTCCTTTCTTGGGAAAAGTTTTTATTTGATTTTTACTTTCATCTTCTTTGTCTCTTTAAATGCTTTCCTTTAAAACATAGATTTCCATCTGCTTTTAGAATCTCCAACTTTAACAAAAGCAAAAATGTTTATTCTAGTGAATATAACAGAAGACAAGTCATATGTAAACAATGAATTAGAAGTATATATCAGTATATATAGTTCAATTGTATATGAGTTGAAATTGAGGAATTGCATAAAATGTTTAAATATAATAAAAATGATAGAATTGATCTTGTCAAAATCTGTGTAAAACACAAACACAAACTTGCTAACCATGCTACATAGTCTTCTGAATTACAGTAAATCGCCATAGTGATTAAATTAATCAGAAAAATTCTGAATAAATGTATACAACAAAAATTAATACATATTTCAAATAATGTACAACAAAATCACAAATCAACTAATACTAATAATCAACACATATATTGTTTTGAAAGCTATAGAATAATAAATTTAAATAACAATAATCTATAATGACGAAAGAAGGATGGGTCATCTAAAGTAGGAATAGGTATTTGAGAGGGGGAAACATTTAATCTATCATTAAGCAATAGGAATAAGCAATTACAACCTAATTTGCTCTTTTCTAAATACAATACATTCCATCATCAGTTAAAACAATCAACCATACTTTGCAACCTATCATGGTGGAACTGAATCAAATGATATGTATTACAATACAACTTCAAACCACCTGTTTATACAGACCAAGATGTTACCATTTTTCATACTGTTATGGTATGGTCCATTCATGATGAGGTAATGATTCATGTTATACTAATTTATATTAAATGACATCTACTAGTAAAATTAACCCATCTTTACTAATTTTTCAAAAGGTTTGTTTCCCTTGTCAATAGGTGGTGCTAGCAGCATTTCTATTTCATCAAGCCACTCACCAGCTAGATTCAGAAGTAAGAGGTTTCATGCCAATACATTATTATGTAAAGTTGTTAGCTTTGCTTTATATGACCAGACAGTTATTACAATATATATCTTAGGGCCTGATTTAGACAGATTAAGCAGAATTCAGTGTTTTATTATAAACAACAATGTCTTTTCATTCAAAAAACATAAATGGAATAAATTTGTTTTTCAGATTTGATTTTAAACAAAAACAAAACAAAAGTGGGTATAATACTTTTGTTATAATGTTGACACATATTAATCTCCCTTTTGTTAAAAATCCTCATTATTATAAGAGATGACTAAAAATCAGCTAATAAATGACAGAATTGGAAATTACTTTATTTTATTAACTCTTTGATTTTCTTTATTTTTTCACTGGATTATTGAAACATTGTAATACCTTTTTTTAAAGATAATTATAGACTGCAAACTGATATTTCCAATTTGGACGGATTTTCTTTCTTCTAAAAATCTTCTTTTATTTTCTTTCTAATCAGTTGAAAACGGACTTTTTTTTATCTCCTTGCAAAACTGACTGCAATGTTCCAAGAGTACACTGAGAGTGGGGCTCAGGCTATGGATATGTGCTACCATTCACCAACTATGCGTGGGCAAATGAACTTTGTAGAGAACAATCCAACCAAGATCCTGTCGAAAGTGGTCTGTGGTGAAAGAGTTGCTGTGTACTCTAGTTATATAATTAATGTATGAAGAAAAGCTAGAATTTTATTCCAATTATTTTGTAGACTTGCATCCTGACCCCAGACTCACTTTTAAGAAAAACCCATGCACTGTTTTTATTTGTTAAACATAGAATAGAATAATACCTTCTTTCACACAGTTTTCTTATTAGATATAATTCACTATAGAATCATACTTTTTAAATTATTAAATCATATCATACTTTTAAATAATTTTTTTTAATATAAATAGTAGCAAAAGAGTTATTTATAATCACTAAAATATATTAGTAATCCAGCCACCTTCAAATAAATTCTAAAAAAAAGTTAAAAATGGGAACAATTATAATACATCAATATCATTTTTTTTTAAATTATTAAACATTTAGGAACTTCTGTAATAGGAAGATTCATTTACACAATCCTTCATCAAATTATCTTGCTTAAAAAAGAATTTAAAAAGCAAGTAATTTCATGGTTCACAAACTGTATTCAGTTGTAGTTTGTGTAAAAACAAGATCTATAAAACCTAATAATAATGATGATAATTATAATGTACTAATATAAAAAGGCACACCAAATAAACCACAAATATTTCAAGTAGAAAAGCTCCAAATAAATTAGAAACCAAATCCCAATCATTCACATAAAACTAAAAAAACGTTTCAAAAGTCAGGCCTAATAAACACTAGATAAATGATGAAGCAGAAAAATACAGCAATAAACTTTCTAGTCATACAATCAGGTTTTTGTTTATAACACCATATCAACCTTTATGGTCATTTAACCACTTGCATACGATATTCTTTTAATTGTGCGGTTCTGCCAGGCACGTATACAAACGACCTCAGTCTTTTTGGCAAGACTAAAAATGCATACATATACATCATCCATCTTTTGGCAAAAGTCTACATGTGCATATGTATACATCATCCGATCGCAAGTGGTTAATGCCCAGAACAGTTGGTAAAAAAACATATCCTAGTTTCCTCTTTCCGATTTTGTTATGGGGACCAACCCTATTGCACCCCAAAATGGACTCTTCTGACCTCTATGCCTTAACAGAGCTTAGCACCCTTGTTGCCCCACGAGATCACAACTGTCGTACCTGCTGGCTGAAAGTACGGCCAAAACCTACCACTATCTTTTTGTAGGTCATTTTTCCTTCTTGTTCATACAATCACATTGATCCATCACCCGTTTTCGGAGTCTTTCTTTCAGTGACCCTGTTATGAGGCCACAACAAATTTCTTACTAATTTGTCTAAAATCTAGTAATTTATCTGCAAATAAATGAAACTCATTACAATTTCAGTCTTTTCAGCCATTTTTTTCACATTTTTCTTAGAGGAAAATAATGAGAGAGATGTGAAGCAGTTGAAATCTAGTGGGTTTGGTTTGGTTTGCTTGGGTTTAACGACCTTTCAACCTTTTCTAAATCTAGTGGGAAACCATCTCAAAAGTGGCTTTATTTGTATATATTTTTTGGGTGAGACTCAGGCTTTTTTTATGTTATTTATACAATTATGTAATAGTGAAATCATTTCATGAATCCCAAACTTTTCGATAAAGAAACAGACAGTGAAAGTCAAATCAGGAAATGGTTTCTATGTTTCAAATCTGGTGACACAAGCATGGAAGATAAGAAAAGAAAGGAAAGATCAACCATCAGATTTTGACAACCAAGAAATTTTAACAATCATGGAAGAGGATGAAAGCTTGTCGAATGCTAACCAAAGACTTCAAAACGAACATTAAACCATCATTCATCTCAAAAACCTTTAAAAGGTATGAAAATTGGATGGATAGATTCCTCACAAATTCTCTGACAACAACAGAAGTGAGTGGATTTGAATTTGTTTAAAAGCTGATTAAAAGCAATTATTTCTTTTGAAATACCTAAACAATTTCACACAACAATTAGAAAGCTACAATTCAATAGACTAGTTTGGGACTTATTGGATACTATTATCACTAGATTCCTGGTAATGGTGTAGCTGAAAGCAAAATCAGGTGAAGCATTTCATGAGTAAACAAAAAGGTATGTTAAAAAGAAAAAAAAATGGATAAAATTCACAAATGACTACATGTCATTATGACATGAAAAAGTGATGTATTTTTTTCTTTCTCTCTTCATTCCATTGGTCAAATATACCTTGCTTAAAGATCAACAACAAAAAATGAGGAGATATTTATTGATTAAAACTTCTAGGATATTCCTATTTGAATCTGAGTAGAAGATACACTATGTCAGATAAAAGCAAAGAAAGAATGACAGTCTACTGCAGAATTAACCCAACTTTAATGGCACTACAAGTTAGGTTAGATTTTGTTTTAGATCATCTATCTTTGTCATTTAATGCTAAGAATGGTATTTAAAAGATAAAATAAGGGGATTTATATTTTTCTCAAGTCTATAACTGTATATTACAACTTGCAAGTCCAAGCTCTTACCTGAAATCCACCACAGACTTCTGAACATCTGGGGGCAAAAACTCAATGACATTGATTTTTGCTAAATTCACGCCTAGAAGTGTAAATTATCTTCAAAGATATACCTCAACTTTTCTTTGCATTTTATTTGACTATCATCATTTGCTTGATTATAGGGTTATATATATATATATATATATATAGAAAAAAGTAATTTAAATATCAGATTTGACTTCAGCTTATCATTTTCAACTTAATATTATTTCATATAAATCCCAAGATCCCCAATAGATTATATGTATATATACAAAAAAGATCTTGAACCAAAAAATCCAAATAATTTTTAATCGGCCAATGTTACTTTTTTTTCTGAGAAGAAAAAGGTGTGAATAAATCAGAATAAGGTTTCTTTAATTTTTAGAATGGAGTTTATCAATTACTATAATTAATATATTATCTTTTAAATTAAAACTTTTACTTGCAAATTCAAATTACTGGTATATTTGTTGAATAGATAATAAAAAGAAAAGAAAAAAACAACAACTAATCACCATTAAATGAAAATGCTATGGGAACTTAAAAATGATATTCTCACCCAGTCATTTTTCCAGAACTGAAATAAAAAAATTAATACCAAACGAAAAATGATTGAGTCTTTTCACTCCTAATTAAAAAAAACATCCTTGATTTTATGATATAAAAAATGTTAAAAATCATGCATTAAACTTACATACAGTTAAAACCTTACTAGATATAGGAAAATTATTAAAAGAACAATTTTCTTCACTTTTTTAAATAGCAGCATCATTAAAAAGTTGTTTGTTAACTTTGGAAAAGAAAAACTTGTAGAGACTAAATTTGTGTATATACTACAAAATTAAAGCTGCTTTGTTAATTTTGTCTAGCATCCAAACAAACATATTAAATAGATATTTAATTTAACAGTAGAGTGCTAAAATATAAATAAAAAATACTATATGGAAAATATTATCTTTTTTAGCTTTAAAACTATATCATCCATGTGTTATTTGCATATTAAGATTGTTTCATCCTTTATATTATTTATATTTATATTTATTAAGGAACTTTATAAATTGATAAACACAGACTTGGTTAAAATTCATAAAAATTCAATTTTTAACAGAATTTCTAAAAGTATTTAAAATACTACAACCCTTGTCACATATTAAATACAATCTGGTTATAATTGACAAATTTTAACTTTCAAAGTTTTTTTTATTAAAAAACAAATAATTTTTACATGAGATTTTTTTTTCGATAATTCTTCTTGTTTATGCACTAAAAATATACTTTTCATATATATTTTATGATTTAGAAGAAGTTTAAATTGTGGGTGAGCAGTGAAAAAATGGTGATTTCATTGGGCCTAACTATAGCTGCTTGATGAACAGTATTAGTTGGAGAACTAAAATTGATATGACAAAGGTTGGATATACTAACTTCTTAGCTTACAGATTATTTTGACTGTTTTTATCTACATCAATCGCAATTTTTTAGATAATGGGGTTTCAAGCCTCTTACAATGGTCGTTTATTGATTGTGAAAACCTTTATGGTGTTTATATGACAATGAAGATGAGAATAAAATTCTAAATAACCTTAATTAACCCTCATCTCAGATATTAAAACTGTACTAATTTCTTGTACTAATTTCAATCTAAAATAAAATTTATTCTTCACTGGATTAGGCTGTACTATATGGAAATTACAAATAAAGATATTAACTGATGTACAATATAACTCTTACACAATGAAATTTTGTCAAAACTAATTGTCTTGGCATGAACATCTGATTAGATGGAGTAAATATTTTAATGAAATAGTTCCACTCAGATACAAAGAAAAAGATTTTATAAGTTATCAAATATTATTGCTTTTAGCATAATAAAGTTTAACTGTATATATTATTTGTCAAACAAAAGAAAAATCAACAGAATAATAAATTATTTTCAGAAACAAAAAGAAAAACAAACAAACAAATAAATAAACAAGAACTATTCAAAGCAAAATAAATTAAAAATGTGAAACAATTTTTTTCTCTAAAAATATTTTTAAATAACAGTTTAATTCCTTTTTTTTAAAAATTAAAACATGCAGATTGGGAATGCAAACAAAATATTTAGAAATAATATTCTTTAAACAATCCATTATTAATGGAAACTAAAAGATATGAAAATTAATTATTAGATAATGAATTAGTGTTTTTAAGGAGTTAACAAGCACAACAATTTTTATGTTTTGAAGTTTAACATGAATAAAAAAAACTTACTCTGTTTCAATATATGATTATAGCTAAATTGTAATCAAGATAAATTGAATATTTACAGCTTTAAAAAATTAAAATAAAATAAATCAAATACATTTTTTTTAAATAAAGATTTTCCACAAAAATGTATTGACAGAATATTCTATGCTAATCATTTCATTTTTTGAAAGATATAGTTCATAATATCTATATGTTAAGGCCTGTCATTTTCATGTCTAATTTTACAATTTTTTTATATGCTATTATTTAAAATTCTTGATTGGCCTTTTGCCAAAATTGTTAACTATTAAATTTTCAAACGCAAGCTAATATATAAAGATTGTCTTCATTTCTTAGAATGTCTTTTTTAAGAATTGTTTAAATCCATAGTTTGTATTTTAAAAAAGGTCATTTTTTTTAGCATAAACTCATGAAATATAGAATTGGACATCAAAATTTTCTGTAATTAAATATTATAAATATTGCATAATTTGAATAGTATCATTTTTTAAAAAGAATACAAAAACAAAAATGTTTTATTTGTAGAATTATGGTTAAAATGAATATACTGTAGTCTTCACTAGCTGTTGCCAATTATTGAATCAAACGTTTTTAGATTCCTAAAAATAAACATGCAATACCAAATGAGTTTTATAATTCATCTTTTTTAAAGATTTGCAATATTATTTTTCATTCCTTTCTTTTTATTATTATTAAATTACAGAATACAAATCCGTAATTTGGTTCCTAACTTTTTCTAAACAGATTTAAGTCCAGTAGTTTTGTTGAAAATAGCAAAATAATAGTCTCAGCAGAGTTATACCAAATAGTTGATTGTACTAATTAAGTATCAAATAATATTAACATTCTTTTTTGAAATTTAGGTCATGAAACTTATTTGATGCATACTTCTGTGACTAATAACTCTTAAAATATTACGATAAGTTGCTAAGAAATCAACATTTTTCTATTCTTAGCCAATTGTGATTTACACAAATTTTTATAAACTGACATTATGAATAGTAACAAAACAAGTTTAAGAATTGTAGAATTGCAATATTAGTGGAGCACACTAATTTAGATAGCAATTTCAATGAAATTCAATACTGCTTTCGGAAATTCTATTAGATATTTTAACTCTTCATTGACTGAATCAAGCCTTTTTTTATCCTCTTAAAATGAAACAGTATCACTGTAGATTGAGCCAAAAATGCATTGTTTTAGTTTAATGATTGGTTAGTGTTAAAAAAAATATTTTAATAGAAATAGATATTTATAAAAGTAACTTTGCAAATTTATTTCTTAGAAATCTTTTTTGGGGGAAGACCAAATCCAATTTTTCTTAATTTTTATTTTACCATTTTTTTTTTGCTTCTTGCCTTGTTTTTTTGTTATGGGTTATAAACAATAAAAACATACAATTTTTTTTAATGTTGAAGGAGTAACAGATATTAAAAACAGTAATAGCACTTTTAAAGAAATGATTTGCAAATTCAAATGCTGTACATTTTCAGTCATTTACTTACCCAGTTTGGTGTCGAAGTCCAGCCAACTGAAAGAGAATATCCACTTCCATAGGAGTGATTTGTGCGGCAAAGTCCTGCGCTTGGTATAATATCTCCTCTGAATTAAAAGGAAAGAAAAATCAGGGTTTATTCAAATTAAAGAGCAAGTTTGAGAAACAGAAACAATAATATTAAAAAGTAAATTATCAATTTTATTTATTAAATCATTTGATTATAGAACAAAACTTTTAATGAAGACTATTTTGGATTGAGCAAATGAAAATAAAAATTGAATTATATATTGTGTAAATAAAAACACAAATTACTAAACCAAAATTTTGTTTGTGTTAATGTATTGATGAAAATACAAATTAATACTATCATTATTTAAATTATTTGAAATTTCATCTTCAATTGTTATATATTTTTAGGTTAATTAGTACATAAATAGCATTCTGTATTTATATTGGTTTCATAAAATCTATCTTAAGAAAAAGTTTGAAATTATTTCTGTTAGCTTACAAGACTATATTCTACTCAAATGGACATTTAAACAACCAATATTTTGAATCCTTTTCGGATTATTAGTCTGAACACATTTTAATCAGCTCTAGTAAATATATGTGTAGTTTTTAATTGCCTTGCACAGTAGAATAACAAGGAATGGGTAAAATAAATCTCATGACTAAAAGAAAATATATGACCTAACCTTTGGTGACCTCCCTGTTGGTATCTCTCTGAGAAGCAGCCATGTAGATTTTCTTGACTAGCTCCATGTTATTGAGTAAAGAAATGAAGGCAATGAAGTATGTATAACTAACTTGGCGATGACGCTCACCACCCAAAGTAACCTAGATTAAATAGAAAAAAATATATATATAAAAAAATTACAAGAAAAACTCAAACAATTTATTATTGTGTAGATTTTAATAAGTGTCAAAGGATGACCGAATATTACTTTGAGAGAATAAACTAAATGTTTTTTTAACACATTTGATTGTATTAACTTTAGATGAATAATTTTGATAATTAAAAGCAAAAAAGCCGATGCAGGTATTTAGAAATCAACTCACTGTAACTAAATTATCTTTAACAAAAGGTGTTAACAAATAACTTTTTAGAGAAGCCATGATGTTCTCAAAGTCCATGGCAGAAATATAACCAGTTTGATCATCATCAAGACGTCTGAAGGCCTGCAGAGCATGTTCTTCATGAAAATCCTGGAAAAAGAAAAAAAATTTAACAATAATAATTTGAAATATATTAGTAAAAACACTTAAACAAAACAATTTTCACAATATTTTATAAATCAAATTTCTCTTCTAACAGCAAAATATTAGGTGTTGTCTATTAATCAACAAACTTCAATGTGGGTTAAAAAGCTACATAAATAATACAGTATTAAAGGGAAGATAACCACATTTTTATGACAGACTATAAGGATAACTTTTGCAGTTGTATGCTGAAAAATGATCTACATATCACCAATTTCAAGTAATATATCTTTTGGTCCATAAAAAACAACACAACAAAGAGTAAACTTAAGCTTCAATAATAGTTCAAAATTAATTCACTCAGGTGGAGCAAGATACAAGAAACAAAATAGATGTCTTTATTATAAGCAAAACTTATTATAAGCAAACACCATAAACAGTTCTGCTCTATTTATTTTTAACAACATTTCACAATCTGAATTTTATATAAATTGAATTTGTCTATGTGATTATTCTTTGTGTTTTTAAAATCATTTTGAAGATAAGAAATAAATGAATGCATACAAGTGGATATTTGATCAGAATAGTAATAGAATAGATTAAATATTTTATGAATCTTTTAAAACAGTCTGGAATATATACTATTCTGTTACTTATTTATGAAAATTAATTATGTTCTGTGATAAACCATTAAAAAGGCTAACCAAAGAAAGGTTATATTTTTTAGCTCCATATTGTGCAAATGTTACAATAATGTATCTTACATTTTTGCTTTTTTAAAAACTGCCATTTTGTATTTTGTAAAGAAAAGATATATCTGAAGATCATTAATAAAAAAAAAAGAATATCAATTATAATCACATTTAACATCTGAGCAATTCATGAATAAAGTTGCTGATTTCAAAATTATGAAGCTACTTAATTTTTGTAAAAAATAAATCAATTATTCATATATTTTTTTTAAATTATCAATGACTAGCAGAATAGCTCAATGTTACCCACTCAACTCAGAAAATTTTGGTATGGCTAAAAATATATATCTAAATCAAATTATAATGTTATGACTCAATGCAGAATCTAGTATAACTTTTAATAAACAAAGTGCTGGACAACTGTTTCAATCTTATTGGATCTCATCAGTGACATGCAATGTTAACATTCCAAATCCCAAGTGGTATTTGAACCTGCAGACTACGTGGTGTGAAACAAACACTAACAACTGGCACATGACACAGTTATGCGTTCATAATGGCAATTTTTATGGTTTTACTCTTAATTGTAAAGCCTCACTTCATTTTAGAAGCTGATTTCATCAATTTTCAATACCTATTGTGAGTGTTTAGAGACAAAACCTAGCTCAGACACATGAAGTATAGCTGTGTAAAATTTTAAGAAAATTGCTTCAGTCATTTTGGAGTCCATAGAGAACAAACATGCACACAGACAGACAGACAGACAAAGTTCCATTTATTAACAGGTTTAGATTTAGATTAAATTAAATTTAGATTACAAATAACAATCTGAGTCTCTAATACAACTCAGATCAGTTTAACATTTTGATCTATCAATATTAAGTTTATAGTGATCTGCATCAGTTAATATCAGCCTATAAGCAAATAGATACTACCAATACATTTTTCTTCTTTGGTTTCCTTGTCTAGTAGAATCAATAGTTAGCATGTGTGTTGAAAGTCTCTTGATCTTTAGGAACTCAATAGCTTAATGCTACACTTTATCCTAAACCAGGGCAGTTTTTATGAAGATATTGAGCAGCCTACATTAGAATCCTGCTGTCAATGTTACTGGTTAAGTTTAAAGGAAACAATATTATTAGGGGCCAGATGCATAACAGGGGCTGCCAAAAAAGTAGTGCTATGTATCCACCACCTGTTTTAGGGACGCCATTCCAGATTTATCCTTAAGGTTTATTTTTGAAGACGATTTAGGTCAAGAGGTATAGCCTTATGGAAGTAGAGGATTGAAAACAGGGTATTCCCACCTCTATATAGTTCGCCTTCACCCCAGTTAAAGAACCCAATGCAACCCTATGTGTTTGGTACATGGTATTTCTAAGTGGTCACCCATCTAAGAACTGAACAGGCTCAATGATGTTTAAATTTGGTGACCTTACTTTTGATATTTGAACATTATTCTTAAAAAATGGGTTAAATTTTAATGTTTTGGCATGGGTCCAGAGTATTGCTGAATAAATTTGAATTGATTGTTTCAAATTGGCAGCGTGTTAAACCATTTCGGTTTTTAATAAGATTTGAGGTTTAATTCATTTTTTAAACACTAAAGTGGATTTCGGTCATTTTTTAAAAAAATTAATTAAAAAAAAGGTGATACTTACATGAATCAACTGGGTGAACTCTGCATAAGAAACTTTTCTGTTCTTATCCTTCCCAAAATGTAGCTGTAGAAAATTCCCATCAAAATTGAAAGGAATTTTATTGTGCAATGTTGTATGTTTGATAATATTAACAAACTCATCTGTGAAGAAAATTTTTTTTGAATATTAATCACAATAATTTAGTTTTTAATAGTATATATCAGTCATTTAATACACAGAACAATCATTTTTCATAAACATCTTTCTTTCATCAATACATTGTTTAAATAACTACAAGTTGCATAATTCAACATATAGCTGGTAGGATGTAAATAAGGAGTTTT
>JAYKTE010143607.1:0-13131 GCA_036873565.1 Xipholeptos notoides | reverse complement strand
GCAGTGGGAAAAGCTTGGTCTTTGGATACGTAGTACACGAGTTCAAATCCTAGTGAAAACCATTGCATTCACTTTCAATTGTCTCGGGCAGATGGGGCTCTTTAACTTGGGAGAGTAACTCATCTAGGTGAAGAGTAACACTGGTTACATAAGCCCAGGGATGAGCATATAAAAAATGGCCTTGTGCCGAACTTATGTATATGATCGACGGTGTAAATATCATATATTTTTTACATTACTACTTCTGATTAACTTTTTTTGAAGGAAAAAAAATTAAATCCAGTTAAATCAAGGTTGGGATCTGAATATTCAACCTAATCTGTGTTGGATTTTGTTGAGTAAATCATTCTTTCGCTTTTGTTGCAATGTAACGTTCTGCAATATTTGATCAAAACATAAGAAAGTGATCTTGAGAAACATGACGAAAATCAAATAATCGGTTATTGAAAAGGCTTTCCTGAAAAACAACAAAAATCAAGTCAAGAAATATCAACCATAAACGTTCTTTCTCGTTAACAGATAGAGACAAAGAGAATCTGACGATTTATGTTTGTAATTCTTGTCATCTTAGTTTTTTATTTTTTTTAATAATTTCTATTTTTTAATAATGAATTTGCAATAAAAAATATCTAAATTAATACAGATCATTGATTTAATGAAATTATTTGTACGGACAATAAATCTATTTATGCAGTGAAGTGAATTAAGATTTTTATGTAGTATTTGCTTTATCAAATCTTCTACAGAAAATCCAGATGATGTACAATGAACATGAAAATAAAATAGGATAAAAAAGAAAGGCTAATCTGCTGACCAAAGTTATTGATGGCTAATGTTTAGATAAGATTGTTAAGAGAACTGATCCAATTTGCATTTATTTCGCTCAATGTTGCTCTTATCATTATATAAAATCCTTGAAATGCATGTCAGGCGCAAAATGGCCCATCATGATTGAGCGAGGATAAATAAAGGAAGATTTGGAAAAAATAAATAACACACACACTCACTCGTGGTCACGCACATACACACGCGGCCTGAACAGAGTATTAGTTGCTCTGAATAACAATATTGCGGGATCGGCCATCAGAATAAAATGACAGAATATTACAATTAATGACATAATTCCGCATCTTTATCTTTGCTAATTTTTTAAAGGAAATGTTTCCTTTCAAAGTTTATATTTCGTTTCTCTTTTTTGTATTATTTTTATACTTAGACAAAACATTCTTTTTTATGATCAAAACCTATTTCGAATATTCGACTTGAATACCTGTTTTGGAAAAAAAACCGAGATTTTGAAATAGTTCTCTTTAAATTATTATAATTATTTTATTTCTAGAAGTATATTCATAACTAGTTAGCATTAATGTTAACTTCAAAGTCCATATTTTACAGAACCTAATTTGGTTCTTAATAGTATTTATGTTGTATTAAAGAATAATAGACGAAATACCAAATAACACTTGAAGGAATTCCGGTTTTTGATAATACAGGGTGGCCAGAAAGTAGCCAGAATATGGATACATTTTAGAAAATATTAATTTTCATGAATATATATAATTATTTGTTTTTTATTCTTTTGAAAATAAATTTCTTATTTTTTTGTGATATTGTGCTAATCAAATATTCTATAAAGGTTTCTTCAAAAATAAAAAAAAATCTATAAAAGTTCAAAATTACTCAATGACTTTTTGGCCACCCTGTATAAGAAAAGCAGTACAATAATACGCGTATTGAATTCATGGGAAAGAATAGAAAATAAGTGTATTAAGAATTGGTCTATGAAAATTATTTCGGAAATTATTAAAGAATTATTCACGAATAAGAACCGATAGATTAACTCCTCATTTTAAGGACAGGAGAAAAAAATACTGTCATTATTCTTTTAGCTGCTGTTTCAATACGTTTCTGCCAAATAATTGTGTGGCCTTCTTCGGGTGTTAACCATGACCGGATAGGAGAGTTTAATCGCGGAACTGGATCCATAGCAGTTATGGAGGGAACTAATTGCCGTGGTACAGTTCCTAGACTCAACATTTCTATCTGGCCACGGTTAACACCTGACGAATCAAGGAGATTAAAACTGAAACGTGGTAAAATAACAACTATAAGGATGAAGACAACAGTCCGCAAAAATAGATATACAGATGGAGATTAATGTTTCACATTATGAGTTTTGGTGTTGTTGATATTGTTAAAATGACGTATTAAGTTTGGTATAGTAAAAAACAAAAACAGGCAGATAAATCCAAATTAAGATAATTTATAGATTTTAACATATTATGGTGTTTCAACATTTGTTGAATCAACTTATTCCCGAATTGTATATCTATTTTAAGTTTTCGTTGGTTATATGTTAATCATTAAAATCTGAAATTGTATAAAAACACAGACAGATTTATGATTGTGTGAATCCCTTTAACAGCTTAAAGATAAGATCAATTACTGTGTTTCTGATCAAAATATTTACCGAGGTTAAATTCACAGACATAATTTGATCTTTGAGTGGAAAATTTCTGTGGGCGTTGAAGTAAATATCGTTTACAATGGAGTCAAATCATCTCTGCTTTTCAGGTCAGTCTGCAACGTTCAATTTCGGGTAAGTATTATTCTTAAAGGTATGGACCAAACATTACAGCAATGAGTTTCAGGGCGAAACTACCGATCTTTTAAAAACCTGAAAATATTAAGCTGTTTATCAGAACTAACTGCTTCATATGGTAAATGGCCTAGATAGTTGATAGGAAAATCAATAAACCTCGACTGATATGCTTGGGAAAAGTATGTTGGATAAAGATGTATGTAACAGATGTTTTGTTTAATAATTGGTCTGATAAGAATAAAGAATGTGAAAACATTTCCTAGATGATTAACGGAAAAAAGAAATAAAACAAACTATTAGGATTTCATAATTTAAGTTGTCAAAACTATGTTACAGGTTTCCTTCTTTTTACAAGTCTACATTCTTTGATTAATGTTTATTCATTTTGATGATATGTATGATCACTGTAAAATTACGATAAGTATATGTTGTTTCTTAATGTTGGTGGAAAGATAACACGGCACGTAACGTGTTAAAAAAATATATATTGAAACAAAATAATACAGAATGTTGCATATCTGGGTGAATCCTCCTCTCAAGCTTAGTATCAAAATCTAAACAGCACAGTCAAAATAAAAGTCGACAGTCCAATGGATAGGCAGTCGGATTTCAAATTGTAATGCGCGAGTTCGAATCCTAGTCGTTCCGTTTGCGTTCATATTTGGACTAATGCCCTTGGGAAAGATATGAATTCCCCCTTTCCCTCCAGCTATGGGTTAAATAGTACATATTGTGTAACTCAAAAACCCAAGTGTGGGGGAAAATAACGTTTACCAAAAATGATTGTTTTCGACATTAAATGACCTAAAATATTTGATATGCTGTAAAAGACAAACAAACAAACAAACAAAATAAAAAAAGGAAAGTAAAAATTGTGTATACATATCGTTTATCAATTAATTGTTGTTATTCAGCGTTACCACATTACCCAACTGCAACATGATTTTCAACCGCAACAATTTTGAGAAGAAGCAATGATTTTCACAAGAAGAACAGCCAATAAGCTTTTGATGATCACATCAAAACTATAAAATTACTCGAAATGACACATATTCTCATACAACAATTTAGAAAATGTTTTTAATTTTTATAATGAAAAATGAATTTTTGATGCTGTTGGACATGATCTCATTTTTAAGATGTATGGATGCCGAACAGTTCAGAGTTGGATATCGTAAAATGTAGAATGAAAATCTATTCAGTTGATTTAAATTCAGTTTCCATTTGCAACGATTCGTGTCATTAGTCAAATTTTTGCGCGATTACTCCGATTGAGTAAATAAAATATTATCAAAAACATTCGTGCTCATTGAACCGGTGATAATAATAAATGATAATAAAATAATATTAAAAGCTCTCTTCATGATAATAGAACATAATGATATTAAAAGACATACACAACTAAAAGAGCCACCATTGATACAACCGAACTAGTGTGCTCGGTTACTATTTTATCAGAATTACGTAAAACTTTGGACTCTAAGGGGCCGATATATCGGCTCTGGTGACAAAATGCAAAATACGACCCTGCCGATATTTCGGCCCTCCATGGTCCACTTATAGAATGGCTCGAGTTGACTAGTTAGTAATTTTGCTAACTCAGGGTCCAAAGGGCTAAATATACTACGATTGTTCTTTTAATAATGAGTTCTCCGAGAAAAGAATAATCTTTGAATGCAAAAAAAGCCTTCAAAATAAATATAAATGGAAATTCATTGTATACTATTTACAGAGTAACATTTGAAATTATTATAAAAGCAAGATTAGATAACGGCTTGTCCATTTATTATGCATATGTTCTTATTAATACCTGACCTCAAAACAGATAGGTATATATTTAGTTCGTGTCAGCTATGCACTGAAAAATACCATTAGTTTGACGAATTACTTCAAGAAAGTGTGTGTGTGTGTGTGTGTGTGTGTGTGAGAGAGAGAGAGAGAGATATAGAGAATTGAAAAATTTGGTTAGGCAGGACATTAGCATAATTTTAAGAAACGTTTTAATCTTAACTTAACAAACATAATACCTCATAATACTATCAAAAGTGTGTGTGTGTGTGTGTGTGTGTGTGTATGTGTGTGTGTGTGTGTGTGTGTGATAGAGAATTGAACAATTTGGTTAGGCAGTACATTAGCATAATTTTAAGAAACGTTTTAATCCTAACTTAACAAACATAATACCTCATAATGCTATCAAACAAAGAAACCCGAACCAACCATAAATTGATTTTTACAAATCAACTGTCAAAAACATGGGTTCTAAGTAAAACCTTTAGCACATGATTAGCAATTATTAATAGAATAAATTTATCATTTATTTTAATCTGGCTCAGCATAATCAAAGTTTCTTCTTTTACTTATTTATTCATGTGTTCGTTTTTCAGTTTTTAATGCATCTATATTCCCCAAGGTTATCCTCAGAGTAAACATTTTATTTTAAGAAATGAGAAATCTCACGAATTAAATAGTCATAAAATAAAGGTTTAATTAAAGCCTACAAGTAACGTAATTATAAATATCCTCAACGTTAATCTAAAATTGAATATAAAAATTATACAGAAAAATAATTCTAACTAGGTTTTTAAAATTACAATGTATCCTTTTAAAGATGAATATAAATACATGAATATTCAATTGCATCTTTTACGCTGCAAATATTTAGGATGTGTTGAATAAAACCTACAATCAATAGTAGTGGTAGTCCTTATGAATATAATGGAGTTATTGTTGCAGCTGATGATGACTATATTTATGATGGTGATGATAATAGCAAAGAAATAGAAAAATGTAGAAAAATGCCGCGAAGCAGAAACAGGTCAAGAAAAATTGACTACATTTATTCTTATGGCATTTATTATTATTATCATCATTATTGTTATTATTACTATTGTTGTTGTAGGTGGTGGTGATGATGATTATGATAATGGTTTTGGTGTTAATGTGTTCCCAACCTTCATATTTTCTTACAATTATTACAAGTACTATTACATATATATTAATACGATATCGTGTGTGTAATGCTTACATCGAATGCAACGACCGTAATGTGAATAGTTCAGTTCAAAATGGGAATAGATCAGTTCAGAATGGAAACAATATTATAAGTATAAATATAAAAAAATATTTTATAAATTATTATTTACCATTAAAAACTAATCCTGTTATTGCGGTTTTCAGTTGACCTAACAATTGGGGACATTTTTTTTAACAAATCAGTACTCTATTATAGCACCAAAGATATTTATAAATTTTACATTTTTATTCTAAATTTCTTATTTTGAACTGATTCATTGCCATTTTGAAATGAACTATTCCCATTTTGAACTGAATTATTCCCATTTTGAAATGAACTACTCCTATTTTGAACTGATTTATTCCCATTTTGAAATGAACCATTCCTATTTTGAACTGATTTATTCCCATTTTGAAATGGACTATTCCTATTTTGAACTGAATTATTCCCATTTTGAACTGTAAGAGGTATATAATAAATATTTTAGCAACTGATAATGATCTGAAGATGAAATCTAGTGAAAGCTTTCAAAAACCAATTCACATGACCCTTGGATTTATTTTACTCTACGTTCAACTTAAATGGCATCAAAGAAGGAGTACAGGACGAGATTTAGTGTCAGACAGGCTCCATGGTGCCATAATAGGTGTGGCCAGAGTCAGGCCTCTACTAGCAATAGGTGCGACAATTCTATGAATAAAGGTGAGAAGCTTAAAAGAAGACTCACCATTGGGTCTCTGAGTAGAAATAGTGAAATGTTCTAAAGTACAGTCTTCTCACTCTGACTCTTGAGAATGTCAGAAAACTCTTGAAGCGTGAAAGCTTCGACGGAGACTGTTATTGAAACTGAAAGAATGGCTTTAAACCCAGATAATATAAATATAGCAGGTTGATAATTCAAAAATCATTGACAGTAATAGAATATACAAGGTTTAGATATAAGTACCTATGTTTTTTTGTGTGTTTGTATTTACGGCATATCAACCAATTTAGGTCATTTAGTGCCGAGAACAACCATTTTCTGGTCAACGTTATTTTTGTCCACTCTTAGTTTTGAATACCACAATAGGTACTATTTAACCCATAGCTGGAGAGAATGTGGGGATTCATACCGATATAAGTATCTAATAATTTTTTTTTCGGTTTGAGGATTAAGTTTTGCCATTGTAAGTCCTGGTTTCGATTTATTTAAATACCTAAATGACAGATGAAAGTGAATGTAGTGGTTTTTGATTGGGATTTGAACTCGTATGATACGATTCCAGAGACCGAGCTTTTTCCACTGCTCCAACCTCGCTGCCCACTAGTATGTAGTCAAAAGTGTACCGACCGACAAGTATTTGACAATTATTATAAATATAAATCTATATTTATTAGTTAACTAAATAGTAACTGAATTATACAAAAGGATGGTTTTGTCTATTCTTGTCGATAAAAGATCTACTATGGCGTGTTGTCGAATAATATCTCTCTTTGTATATGTATTATTTGGAAGGTGAAAATCGTTGAATGTTTGTATAATTATGTATTTTTGATCACACTGTGGGTTTATATGAAAACAGACATACAGTAAAACGGCTTATTTCATTATTAACAACTTATACAACACTTCACAGTTTCGAAGTGTAAATTTTGTCTTTGTCACCTGTCTTTGTTGAATTTTTCTCTTCACTTTCTTCTTGTGATTTGTTATTACTTTGATAAACATCTATAATAATAATTTTGGAGACTACCAATTAATGTATAAGTGGCTTCTTTGTTTGGCAAATAGAGTAAAGTAAACACAAACAAATGTTCCAAACATCAACGATTCATTATTAAAGTATCAATCGAACTATTTTCCTTATCCATATTATTTTCTTTCTCACTACGTTTCGACCAGATCAGCCTTCCGTGTTCCTCAGGTGTTCTAAATTGGCTCATATTGTTTTTAGATCTATCTTTTTCGTCTATCCTTTTTTTTCTTTTTGGTGGGTTGGGTGAATTTAGTGTTGGTTTTATTTTTTCTTCTTTTAGCGGGAGATTTTTAGTTTTTGTCGTCAAGCTTTTCTTTTCAATTAGCTCCTTGCATGTTTTAATGAGGAGAAATTTGAGAAAGAAAATAACATGGATGAGGAAAATAGTCGGATTAATACTTTTAGAATTAATCATACCTAATCTCAAAGTGTGAAATAAAATAACATGGGTGAGGAAATAGTTCGATTAATACTTTTAGAATTCATCATACCTCATCTCAAGGATTTCAAAAAATAATCGGGAATTTACCTAATCGTTATTAAATTTTACCAATTATGAATTCAAAGATAATTTGATTTTTTTCTTCAAAAAGTCCATATATATTTAACTTTTTACGTACTTCTCGATTTGTTTTGTTCATAATTTTCCAGGTCACGCGTTGGAACAAAAACTATATGTGATGTCATGTTTAAAATAAATGAGAATAAAATTCCATAATCTAAATTTTAATTGGAAAAGTCTTGGGTGTTTTCAACTCAGTTTATTCATAATAATTAAGTTTATTCTTGTTTGCTAAATGGTCTGTATTTATAAATGTTCGGCTTAAAAAGGGGAGCTTTTTTTAAAATACGATTTGATACATGTGGTATGCGGTCTTTCAGCAATGATTTCACTTATTGCCATTTATTTGTATAAAAATAATGTTACAGAAAAACCCAAACACTAATAAAATGTCGGGAAACCAAACAAATTTTATACAATAAATAACAGGAAACAATGTAGTCTTTGAACCCTAACATTTTGAACCCTGATCCCTTTGAACTCTTTTGACCTTCACCCTCTGAATCCTAAAGGGCCAATATATATCGTGCAAAATGCGACACGGCCGATATTTCGGCTCTTCATGGTCTACTTATAGAACGGCTCTGGTTGGCTAGTTAGTTTCTTGGAACCAAGCACTAATTACAAGGCTGATGCAACAACTCTTGAGTCACTGGATGGCGATGTTAACTGTGTGACCTGATTAAGGAATGGCTAACTTTATCTCCTAACTTGAACGAGTGCCATAAAGAAAGAAGTGGGCGAGATTGATTGATATAATCAAATAAGGCATCACCACTGATAAAAATTCCCGTAAAGACATTATTAACCTTATTATCGCTAACATATAAGGTTAAAAACAATTAACACCTGATAGTTCTGTCTTTTTGTGACGTGTGCAACTAAAACAGAATAATAGTAAAATGACACATGTGTACCCGATCGAAGTCAGAGGAGTCAAACCAGACATAGTGATTTGGGACAAAAGTAATAAAAAAGTGACCATAATAGAGGTCAGTGTACCCAATGATGCAGTTCTTAACAGAGCTGAGAGGGAAAAAATAACAAAATACCAATGACTTATGTATGATATGAGAAGAAATTGAAACTAAAAGAGGTTTCAATTATACCTACCATCATCGGAGCAACTGAGCCCATGAAAAAGAATTTCAAAACATACTTAGCAAGTGTACCGGGTGAATCAAGTGCAAGTGAGGTACAAATAATTGCACTGAAAGGGATGGCTAGAATCCTAAAAAGATCTCTTGGTTGGACTCATTAAAATAAGGGTAAATGTTACACATCTGGTTAAATGTCCCACCCCACTGTAGAAAAAAGTAGAAGAAAAATGAAAAAAAGATGAGAGTCAGACTTACATTGATCCAAACCATTTAGTTTCATCTGGAGTCGTTATTTCCTTTTTCTAGAAATTGATTACATGTTCTTTTATCAATTGTTGCTCTCCGTAAGTATAAATCAGGATGTTTAAACACATACTTTAATTAGTACTCCAGTGCAATAACAGTCCTGATGTGTGCTAAACATTTACATAAAACAACTATACACAGATTTAAAATTAAAATTCACAGATCCAGTATTGGTGTGATGATCTTGTCCACAAAACTTTAAACCGGAAACCAATATCAAATGTCTAGTTACAATATCTAACTTTTTGAGAAGTCACATTACACTATTTTAAATACCGTTGAAGATTTATAGTTTTCGAATTATAAATTGAAATTTGGGAACGAGAGGAATAGGCTTTATTTAACCATTTGGACCATGACATAACAAAATTACTGACTAGCAAGTCAGAGTCGTTCTATAAGAGGACAATAGAAGGCCGAAATATCGGCCGTGTCATATTTTGCACTATGTCCTCTGAGCTGATATATCGACCCTTTAGGTTTTAAAGAGTTCATTTATTCTATATATTACAAAATCAAATCGGATGTCTTTTTGCTTTATACATTTGTCATGTATCTATAATCTGGTCTGTGTATTTTTTTAGTATCGCTCATGGGATTTATCTATTACTCCCATAATTCTAATCTGGTTTATGTAATTATCCAGTAATTTTAACCTTTCATCAAAAATCAGAGCCTGGCGAAATTAACTCGTTTTTGCATGGCTTTATCTTTTTCTAATTTCAAATATATTTTTCAGATCAGAGAAATCCATAATGGTATTTGAGATTCATATTTCTTAATTGAAATTTTAAAGATGTTTTATAATTAACAAAATGATAACAAACGCAGGACATTTTTCTGTACAGTTTTATAATCTAATCAATATTTCCTGAGGTTATAGTTTTTATCTACTATCGTAAATAACTATATGAAATAATTTGAAATAATTATGTAAGTATTTTACCGGGGGGGGGGGAAGTGAAATTAAGAAGCAAGTGCAAAACATGACCAAAACCAAAACCAAAAAAAATAAAATAAAATAAAATAAAAAAACAAATAAAAAAAAACAAAACTAAAGATCAAAAACTAATAAATAGAAAAGAAATAAATCTACACAAAATAAAAAAAAATAAATAAAAACAACAAAAACAAAGATACACAAACAAATACAGAATGTGATAAAAATGATATAAATTGCATAATATCTTCTTTGTAAAGAGAATATGAAGATTAGTATGTATATCATTGAGAAACAATAAATAAAGAAATATATATTATTTGTAGGATAAAAGAATAGAATTCTCTAATTTGGCAACTGATTTTATAAAAAAATGTTTCGTTTCATCTATTGTTTACTTCTTAAAGTAGAAGAATGGGAAGAGCAAGGGAGGTTCAAAGAGGATAGGACTCTGTATGTATTTACTTGCTCGAGCACCAATCCAAGTTAGGACACAATGCCATTTTTACATGCTCATTATATCCCAGGGATTTTGTAATCAGTGTTTCCCTTTACCTAGGTGAGTTAAACTCCCGAGCTAACGAGCCTCACTTGCTTGAGGTAGCTGAAAGTGAATACATTGGTTTTGATTGGATTTGAACTCGTGTAATACGATTCCAGAGACCAATCTTGTTCCCTGCCACAACCTCGCTGTCCACAGCACTATAAAACTCAGGTTATCCTCTTCGTATCTTATCTATGATTACTAGGGTTTGATGAGAAACGAATTTTCAGTTAATTATCTTTCTATTCGTCTATAAATATTTCTAATGTCGTCTATAAAAATTTACAGGACAGGTCAACAAGAAACCCATGTAATAACATCAATTTTCTCGTTTTGAACACCGGTGAGAACTTTATACTCTGGGCACAAGTGGTAGTTTCTTTAATTCATATTAACCCCAGAAATCTACTTTGGCTTGTGCATTAACTTGATCAAATCTTTTTTCTCGACAGACATAAGCAGATGATTACAAACGTCTACAGTGTGTATAACATCTAGCATTGGCTATCCCCTTCTATAGCAAACATTCCAAATAGCTTATAATCCACATGCGACTTCCTAGAACTCATAAAACTAACTACACCAAAAACCACATAACAGAATCACTTGACTTCGAGAACCTCTTTATCAATGTATCAAGCCATTTGAACAATACTAAAAACAATGTATATATACATATATACCTTTATATACAATACCACCCTTCAGATAAAACCAAAAATACTCCAAAAACTACTATAACTTTGCACTACCAAATTCCCCTCTCCCGACACTATAGAAATCATCTATATACAGAAGGAGGGAGTGTCCATGGGGTCACCCCTGAGCCCTACATTTGCAGAGTATTATATGCCAGCAATAGAAAACAAAATCTTCAACAACATCATAAAAAACAATAATATACACACGATGTGTAGACGACATATTTATCCAAACGAAAACTACCGACAAAATAACAAAATTGAAAAACATATTCGAAAAAATTCCTGTAAAAAAATTTACTATAGAAAACACATTAACTGCAAAATATCGTATCGAGACATATTAATATACTACCAAAATAAGGAAAAAATTATAACTACAGTATACAACAACAACAACAACAACAAAGAAAAAAAAAACACGTAACATAGATCTGTTCCAATTTAATAAAAAATAACTTAACATATAATGTCAGGTTATTGCACAGATACAACGCTTGTTTCACTTCTATTATAAAATACATATCTGAAAATAAACAAGATGATTCCATTGTGATAAAGATACTGGAAATTTTAATTGGTTCCTTTCGCGTGAATGGAAGATTATAACGAGAAATGTGAAGAATAAGATGTCAATGTAAATTCTTGCACCAATTATCAATTTAAATTCAAAAAAAATCTTCTTGTAGAATATGATATACAAGTTAGAAAATGATTTCTTGCAGAGCATAAAAAGTGTTTAACAAAATGTTTTTTTTCTATAAGATTTAAATATAAAGGTACAATATTTTATTAGAAAAATATCAATTTTCGAAGTGATTTTTATAAATTTTACAAAGTTGGGTATAAAGATTTAATTTAAATTGATTCTAAAATTTACCTTGGATTTTTTTCATGTAATGTACATTTTGTTGCACTTTTTGAAAATAATCTACCCATGATTTTGCAATTAATTATATAGGCATATAATTTTCAACTAAAATCATTTTTAAAAGTGCAATTAAATTAATTACCCGTTTTGTCACACAAAACTGATTGCTACAAATTATTGTTTGAAACTTCTGGAAACAGAAAAAAGTTGACGCTTTGGGCATAAAGAAAGTTGGACATCTGTTTTTCGGCAGGTTTGCAGTACAATTCGGCTAAATTGTTGCTGACGATAGTTTTTGATTACATTATAATTATAATTCCAAATGCCATTTATGTTGAAATACCTTCATAAATAAGATATTTTTAGCTTTATAATTTTTTTCTTGACACTAATATAAAGATTAAAATTTTTCCCAATATATACATGTTAAAATTAAACTAACAATGTTTTTTATTTTGTTTTTCAGAGAAATGACTATGAATAATTAGGAAGAATTATTTAATTTCATTTTTCTTACAAGTTTTTTTTAATTACATGTATTTTTAAAAGTTTTAAAGTTATACAATTAAAATTCTACTTTGAGAAAAAAAACTTCAATTGTTTAACCGGCAAACACTTAACTTTTTATTTTAATTTTTGATTTTTCTCTTTCAGATGAAATTTTTTTAAACTACTTTCAAAGAAAATCTTTATCATTAAAAAAGGAACAGATTTCCTATAGGTTTCATTAACAAATATTTAGTAAGTAACGAGAAA
>JAYKTE010143496.1:0-13131 GCA_036873565.1 Xipholeptos notoides | reverse complement strand
ACCATTACTACAATAACTGGATCCACTGCTGCTGTTGTTTTTTGAATAGATACACAGAAATTGTATAATAATAATGATACCAATAATAATAATAATAATAAATAGAACATTAATAATATAAACACTTAATATAATATATATATTAATATAAACACGTTCATCATCATCATCATGTAGTCTGTCAGTCTTGGCAATGACTAGTCAGGGGCTCTGTGCTTTGTATTTTGGTGTTGGCATAGTCCTCTTTCTGAGTGCAACATTTGGTCACAGGCACCACATATGTGGGTGCCTGGGTAATATAATAATTACACTAGTAATAATTCTATGAGTAAATATACAGAAATTTAAACACAATGATCATAATTACGTTAAATCATTTTTAAAAATGTGAGCATGCATAGGGAACCAAAATCAGACAGACTCACAGAAAGCATTTTATAATTATAGATTTTATTTTGATTTATTAATTTATTGTTTAATTTCTTCAATTTCCAGGTTCGTCTCCCCGCTGTGAATTATGTCGTTCACGGTCCCAAGATGTAGAAGAGCGTATACGTTGGCCCGATGACCGATTAGGATCAGAATACCAATGCTCTCAACATAGGAGAGTCCATAGTATAGGCCACATGGATTTTCATCAATCCCAATCACCAGAAGTTGTAAGGTCAATATCGTGTTCTCCCACCCGTGGCAGTAGTAGTCACACGGACAGTACTAAGTCCACATCTGTGGGCGGGTCTCCCTCCCATAGTCGTCTTTATTCACCGGTACTCTATCTAACTGGAGGCAACAAGGCCTCTGATGAACAGTTATTGATTTCATTGTCCCCTGGGGGAGATCAAAAGGATGAAACAATATTAAAGAAAAATGGAACTGGTTTAAATAAAAGTCCATCAGGGACATCACTGGACTCGGATAATTCAATAGAGTGTGCTTCCCATAGACCTTTGCCAAGTGAAATCACTGCTACTCGGAACGGTGATCTTACAAATTGCAGTAACTCCACAATGTCAGCCAGTTCAGAGACATCTCCAGCACCAGGACGCAAACCAGGAACTCTACCAGCCAGAATAAGAAATTTTGCTGTAAGTACAAAGAAAAATGTTTTTTTGTTGATGAACCATCTTTGGAATGATGAAGAAAGAAAAAAAAATCAATACATTAATTTACTACTTTTTAAAGCATGTACTTTGAATTCACCTGAAAAAATTGAATTTTCTAGACATATTTTTAAAAGACAATAATAACATGTACAATAATGACATAAAAATGAAATAAATTCACAATCAACTACACTTAGAAATGTTTATAGCAGTAACATTCACAAATAATGACAAAATAACTGAACTGAAAACTCAGAGTTACATGTTTGAAAAGAAAAAAAACAGTTATACAATACATTCTATTCGTATTAGCTATTTTATCACACAGCTCTTTTGGGCCTAGCTCATTTGGTCATAGGTCTTTTATTAAAAATAATGTTTCCAAAGCAAAAGATTCACTATTTTATACCCTGTAAACTATTTGATAAACTATTGAAGAAAAAAACTAAAACCTTACTTATTCAACAGTTCTCAAAAATCACAATAAAAGATAAAAATTATTGCTGATTTTGTTTTACAAGATACAAGAAAACTTTTAAAAACTTAGTGCAATGAACAATAAATGTTTTTCTTGTTTATTAAGGGCTTTTTTGTAATTATAATATTTTAATTTTTGCCAATGAATAGTTTTTAAGAAAATGTTTTTCATAATTTCTAAAAACTTAGAATTATTGAATAAAAAAAAGTTTGTTTTTTTCTTTTTGTGAGACTTAATTGAATAACTTCTTTCTTTATTTTGAATGCTAATCATTTTATGTTCTACAAAGCTTTTTTCTTTTTGTGAGTCTTAAATGAATAACTTCTTTCTTTTATTTTGAATGCTAATCATTTTATGTTCTACAAAGATTTTTTTTCTTTTGTGAGACTTAATTAAATAACTTCTTTCTTTTATTTTGAATGCTAATAGTTTTTAAGCTCTACAAAATCATTTTCTTCTTTTTTTGTGAGACTTAATTGAATAATTTCTTTCTTTTATTTTGAATGCTAATTATTTTACATTCTATAAAGCTATTTTTTCCTTTATTTTTACAGCTTTTAGAAACTATCAAAAATATATTTTCTAGAGTCCATGTTTATCAATTCCCAAATTATTAACAATTTAGTAAATGTTTTTTCCCCAGAATGCATTGCAATGTTGGATATTTTTAGGAAAAAAGATGCTAATCTCTTATTTTCCATGTTTTATTCTTTTGACTTAGATGCTTAGAAATTAGACTTGTTTTTTTGTTTTTCAGTGAATGAATCATTTTGATTTCTTTGCTTTTGAGTTTTTATTTATTTATGTTGTCAAGTGGAAAAGAGTTGATCAGTTTTTTTTAGATTAACAAAAAAAGATTTTTCAGTGAAATCATAATTTTTAGGCTGTGGTCTAAATTTTTCTTTCTGTGACCTAAAGTTAGAGTGAAGAAAAAAAAAATGAATGAATGCCAATACTCACCTAAACATCATTTATAGGCTATGGTCCCAAAGGCTAATATCCCTCTAGATTTTTCATTTTTGACCTGCAGTTAGAATGGAAGGAAAAAATAGGCAAAAGAATGCCAATACTCTCATAAAAACCATTCTAGTTGAGCTAGTAGCTATAATGAAGCCAATTTTTGATTATCTCTAAACAAATTTCTCAAAGCAGGCTTTTAATTGCAGAGTCCACCAATCAATACTAGTTGAGCTAGTAGCTAACCCTTGGTTTATATTTTTCCACTTGATAACATAATTACTTTAGTAATTCAAGTCAAGCATTTTTTTAGTAGATGAAGAACATTCACAATTTATGAGCAGCATTCACCAATGGAAACTAATCTTTGTTTGCTTTTTTACTAGTCTTTCAGTACATTTTATTTGAATAAAATCTATGTTAGAATTTTTATATTCATTGCCACCAGCTCATCAAATGACACTTATGCAATCACTTTGATCTTTATAGCTCAGGGATTCTTAAACTGGGGGTCATGACTCCGAGAGAAGTCAGAACCTCTTTTCTAGGCATTATGGGGGGTTAAACACAGTTTCTGTGTGTGTGTGTGTGTGTGTGCCTGTGTGTATCTTCCTTTATGTAGGTGTTTATTCATGCACCAGTATTTGTTTTTGTATGTGTTATTGGCTTAATAGACTATTGAAAGTTGAGCCAGGTTTACCATTGAATGTAAGTGTCTTTCCTATTGAGCTTAATATGCGCACACCCATTTTAAACATCACACTAATAAATGTGCTGAATGCGAGTCTGATAAACATGAATTTAAAAACATTTTATTTATGTTACCACAAGAAGGCATTGATCCAGAGGTGCACCGAAACCCTTTGGTGCAACTCAGGAGGGGTTCATGGCAGGTCTGGTACTGCTACAAGGAGTCATGGATTAAAATGTTTGCAAAACACTGTTATAGACATTTAGTTGAGGTTTTAGTCATGACAAAGTGAACAGATATCACATCTTATAGCCAAAGGTTGAGAAGGGAGGAAAATTGCCCACCATAATTTTCCCGCAATCCAACACGGTGACACTCAACAATAATCTCTGCAGACTCTCATATTGCCTTCTGTCCCCTCCTCAAAGCAACCTACTTTTACAAGAGTGGAAGGCCACCTCATTTGCATGCATGCAGTGAGAAATTATGTGATCTTGCGAGACCACATTAATATAAAAAGTTATGGCTGCCACCTTGAATCCCTTTTAATATCCTGACTCTGCGCAGCACCCATATGTAAAGCCGTTTAAAAGGTAAGCCTTCATTCTCACAACTTTCTCAATTTATTAAAACTTTAGTTAAAAATCTTATTTATGCTTTACTCTGTATGTATATCAATTAATTTGCATGAGTAAATAAGGAAATGGGCCATTCATAATCTTATTGCAAGAATTTGTTGTTATTGTCAGTAAATGACAAACTGTTCACCTTGTACCACATCTCCAGATCTCTTTCACACTCTCTGCACTCTAATGGTGGTTCTACTCTTGAAATAAATCAAAACATTTGCTTTTAGAACAAGTTCCAGCATTGATTGACTTAATAGGTTGATATGCCATGAAATAAAGTAACCCAACTCCATAAAACTAGTGCTATCTTAATAGATTGATATGCCATAAAGTAAAGTAATCCAACTAAACAACTATGGTGCTAATCAAGCCATCTTAGTACTGTCATAGTGTAGATCTTTGTTCTATTTCCAACCTCTGCATAGTGTAAACCAGACTTTTTTCATATCATAGACATGACAACATTATTTTGAAATTGGAACTCAAATATAAATGAAGGAAAACATTTTGAAAAAAAGATTTGTATCCTGATTAAATTATTGTCTACTTTGAATTCGATTATAGTTTTCGTCTGTGATTCTATTAGAACGTGGTTTGTCTGCAAGCATAATCAACCCAGAAGACTCTCAAAGAAACCCATGAAGAGACTTATTTATTCCTGCAATCTAATCAAGATGTCTATACTCTAACACGTATGACATACTAGAAATACTGCCACTACTCACACGTGACAAAAAGAAATCAATTACTTGGACTTTAGAATCTTGATGCATAATGCATTAAAAAAGCCACTGTATATCTTTAATTGTCTACTTTATTTAAAGATAAAGCATTGCAACAGTCTTTTCTAATGCAAATTTCTATGAAATTTAACAGTGAAATCTATTCAGTCTTTTCAAATGCAAATTTTTATGATATCCAACAATGAAATCTATTCAATGTTTTTAAATGCAAATTTCTATGAAATTCCACAATCAAATAGTCCTTCTTAGTCCTATATTAAAATGGTTTTGCTTGAAATATTTTAAACAGTCATTGTTTTTGGCACAACTTATGTTTATTTGCATATACACTTCTTCTGTCATGGACTGTAAAATATTAAAGGCTAAATGGTGTAACGTTAAAGATCAATCCAACTATTCTTATTCAAAATATTTAGTATAATTTTTAGCATTTATTACCAATTGACATCGTTTAAAAAATACAGAACAATACTTGAATTTAAGGTCACTTCCATGATAGATTGTAAAAACTTGAAAATAATGATATCAACATCATTCATTGATGCATTCTAAAAAATCTATGGAAAATGCTGGAGCAATATGATATATGCTATATATCAAGGACAAAACCAAGTTAGGCACTTGAATCAGAAAATGGGATCTTGTGAAATTTCTAATTATTCATCCACCCTCCAATTCTTGGTTAAACGATTCTTTAATAGACATGCACCCAAGAAATGAGTGTGTGTGTGTTTCATTAAGTACACCGTTGATGTGCAGGTACTGCACTGCCATGTAGGATAATTGTTGCTCAACCTCTAGAACCTACATGTCAAAGTCAAGAACTATCTTGGAACTGCAAGCAATTCAAATAATAACTGCAGAAGGCCAAAGGCTATAATGGAGTAAAGATAACACTGAGGATGAGAATAAAAGTTCAAATAATTTAGATAAAGATAATAATCAAGACTGATCAGAAAATTTTAGAAAATGATGTTCCAACTTGTAGAGGTGATAAGAGTTGTCTAACTTACACTAGTGGGGAAATAGGACTTACTTGCCCTTAGGTAAATATATAAGGGGACACTAGCGGCCATCTTGGACTTGCTAAGCTACACTGACACTAGGAGAGATGAGCTGGGGTCCTCCTCCACTTCTAAACAACTAACCCCAACATTTTTTTATTTTTCTGACTTCGATAAAATTTACTGAAAGGCTTGAAGTAATCATTCATTGTCTGTGTTTTTTTTTTGGTTTGGTTTGTTAGTTTGTTTGTTTTTTTAAATTTTTGCTTTATATGTATATTTTTTGTTATGTTTTGTTTTTGAAGAAATTAATTTTTTTCTTTCACCAGGTATTCCTTTGAAAACATGTCCTTAGCTATTTTGCTTATTTGTTGTTTTTTTTTCTTTCAGTTTTATTATAATTATTATTATTTTATGGTTACTTTTGTAGTTTTTGTTGTACCTTAAGAAATTAAATGACCCATCAATTTTTTTTTTTGGGGGAGGGGAATTGAAAGACACATACCTTACCTCTGAAATATAAAAAAAATGAATAGTATATGTATTAAATAACCCTCTTAAATGTTTCATTGTGTGCATGCATTCTTCTTGAATGCAACTGACCCCACCTTTTCATAAAATTACAATGGTTGCCTTCTTCTCCATTATGGTCGGTCCTTCATGTTGAAGTGATTCCAGAAGCAGATAGTAACCAACCAACCAAAACAAAACAAAACAAAACCAGCAACGACTCAAAGACCTTTTTAAAAATCAATGTAATTGATCCTACATAAGTTTTTCTAATCTAATTAGACTCATGACATGTTTTGGTTTGGACTATCCACTCTTTTCAGCAAGCTGGTTGAAAGATAGACATTGAGCATGAGAGAGAGAGAGGATTGAAGATCATGGCAATCAATTATTGATTTCCTTAAAATAGAAGTCTTGTAATGCAAAAGCATCAATTATTATAAAACTTAGGTTGCTATACATAAAAATCAAAATGGAGCAAAAAGTAGAGGTAAATTTAGAAGCTTTCATCTAGATATTTCATTTATGAATGAGATGAACATTTTACACAGAATATGTATAAAACCCAAAATGGAGTAAAGAATAGATGTATAAATATCAAGATGGAGATTTATTCAGAAAAACACTGACACATGTTTCGACATAGAAACTTTCATCTATATATTTCATTTAAGGAAGAGATGAATGTTTCACACAGAATATGTATAAAACTCAACATGGAGTATAGAATAGATGCAAAAATATCAGGACGGAGATTTATTCAGAAAAACAAGAACACATTTTCACATAGAAAGATTATATCACCAACAAAATTGAAATCAATGTTTGCAAAATAAAACTAAAGTCAGTAAAATATTTTCATTTTCAAAGCAGGTCAGATTTTTATTATTGCTCTGAATCTTGATAATGCAGAAAAAATACTCAGGGTTTTTGCCAAAGAAACATGCAGAAACTGATTTAGACAAGATTGGTGGTATGCCATTAAATAAAAAGCATAAACGTCACCCCATACCAATAAACGTGTTTACAGGCATACATTGTCACTGCACATTCAGTAAGCTGTTAAATAAATGATCGATGGCAGAATCTGGTACAAAATCTATACAGGTGAGGGGTGGGCGAGGGAATCGCTCACTACTTCCTATGCGCCCCCACTTCATCCCCCTTCTTTCCTGTTTCCCAAAAAATGTCTGGAATGAATCCATTCCTTTTTTTTGTATGATTTGTTTATGCTGAGACTAAATAAAGACACGCTCAAACTTTTATTATGAAATTATCAGCCATCTAAAGTTGACTGCTATCGCTCTCTCTCTCTCTCCTTCTCTTTCTCTCTCTCTCCTTCTCTTTCTCTCTCTCTCCTTCTCTTTCTCTCTCTCTCCTTCTCTTTCTCTCTCTCTCTCTCTCCCTCTAAGTTGATAGTCTAGGTGCGGGTGTTATTGCATAGAAGAGTGCATATCGGAGCAGCAGCAGCAAGAGGGAGAGGAGAAGGAGGTTTTAGAACATCAAATTAGCAAAAATCTGCAGACTCTCCTCTCTCTCCCTCTATCTATTGATTTATCTTCCTCTCTCTCTCTCTCTCTCTCTCTCTCTCTCTCTCTCTCTCTCTAATTTCTCTCTCTTTCTTTCTGCTTCCCTATCTCATTCTCTTTTTTTTCTTCAGTGCGTGTGGTGTGTGCATGGATGCATGTATGGAGGTTGTGTAATTCAAAAACTTCAAACAAGTCGGGAGAGGAAGCTCAACGATAGATTTCATTACTATTTCCCATAAGATACCTTCCTACCCTTTCTCCCCAAGTCAGTGATTTTTGCAATAATCAGGATCACCCACAACACACCCAAAACACAAAATCCCTTAAAAAAAAAAAAAATGTTTCCTAGGCGACACCCAACCCCTTACAATCAAAATATTTTCATACCTTCACTTTTGATAATCTCAGATTTATTTTTAATGGTAAGGGTATGGTCTTTGTGTGGTTGGGAAAATCTTTTCATAGTTTGGCTTTGTCCATTTTGACAATTTATGATTTTTCTTTCCCATTATTATTGCTTTGTGGATTTAGAATAAAGCCATAAAATCCCATGTCCAATATCTCAAATGACAACAACCCCAAAAATATAAATTATAATTTATACAAAGATAAAATGTGGAATATTTAGGTAGAATCTTATAATTCAAGCAGGTTTTGTTAAAGATAATTTTTATGCACATATTGTGTTATTAAAAAAAACTATGTGTAGACAAAAATAATGTTTATAAAAAATGATAGTTCCCAACATTAAATCACCTAAAAAGGTTGATATGCCATAAAAACAAAACAAACATAAAGATAACTTTTATTCTTATTTTCATAATTTTACTTTCTATTTTCTCTTGTTTTTGAAGTTTAGTTTTTTTATGTGGTCCTCTAATTTAATATTTAGGCAGAATTTTGTTATTCATGCAGGTTTCATTAAAGGGAATTTTTATTCTTCTTTTCAGAATGTTCCTTTCTATTTTCTATTGTTTTCTAAGAGTTTTTGTTTTGGGGTCTAGTGTTTTTATGTAGTCCTCCAATTTCTTTCCAAATGTTTTCGGTCCTTGCGGACCATCCTCAGGATAGTTGTTTAGCATTTTCGTAGTGTGTTTCTATTTGTGGAGCAGAGTGGTTATTTATCGTGTTTCTATTTTCCTGCACTTTTTTCTAGTCTTTTTATTCATCGAAATATGTGTAGGGTTCTGTGGCTATTGTCAGATATTATTTTATTTAGAGTTGGGTTCTTATTTTAGAGAGAGATAGAATGAAAATAAAGTATGAATAAAAATAAAGGCAAGAGAATAAAAGCAAGTTATGATTAATTAAGGTTTTAACTAAAAGTATGGTTATTATGATCTGTTGTTTAGTATATGCTCTAATTTTTTAACTGTGGTCACCTGGACCCAAAGTATAATTGATAAAAGAGTGTATATTTCTACGGTTCTAAGTGTGCATTATCTGAAGGGGAGAATTTCAGTCATAGTAATAAATAAATAAAGACAATACCAAAGCAAAAGCCATTAAATGACTGAAAAAGTTTATATGCCATTAAAAGACAAAACCAAAGCAAAAAGAAAGACATTTATCAAAAATGATTGTTCTTGAAATTAAATGGCCAAAATAGTTCATACACTTTACCTAGGAATTTTCTTTTTTAATGTGTTGCCCTTAGTAGAGTTGATCTTCGAATTGACAAAAATTGATAGGGTGTATAGAATCAGATGTCTTTACAATTTTATCCAAAATTTTGCTCTTTCTAAATTTGTAAATCATTTAGAGAATTGATCTATTTATGCGCCAAAGATTAAAAATGAACTTCTTTAATCTTTCGATTCATAAGTTTCATCAAAAATTTTTTTTTTCACATATTAAACTGGACATGGTAACCATTTCTATTAAAGCAATAAAAATTGCTTATTTATTATCTTTATACAAACACAAAACTTAATGTGTGCTTAAGCCTATTATTTTCTCTACACTGGAGTTTGGGATTTTTTTTAATTTTGGAGGTGTTCCCTCCCATCTTGAAACACATAAAAGAAAACATATTTTGTCTTTTGTTAGGTTCATATGTGAGTCAAAGAGTGGTTTCTCTAGTTCAAATAGAATTCAATTAGAATTCTTTCAACAATGACCCCTTTTTATTTCTGTTATTTGAATCCATTAAAAGAATTGGATGGACTTTTGAACCTAGCTTCAAGAAAAGCTGAGATTTTTATTGTTTCCCTTCCTTTTTAACCCTCTCTTATCGATTTTTTTTCTTTCTTTTTTTTTTTCTTTGAGATTAGAAATTACAAAGGAAATTACAATGGAGGAGGAGGAGGAGGAGGAAGCTCTTATTCATTCATTTTTTTTTTCATTTTTTTTTCTGATGAATAGGGTGATCAAATATCAAAATTATTGGTAGGAGTTGGTTTTTGGAGAACAGACTCTCATATCTTGCCAAATGGAATGTGAATGGGTGGCTGATAGACCACAAATCCTACCCCTCTTTTTTTTTCTATTCACTTATCATCCATTTTTAAATGTGTATGTGTTAATTTAGAAATTGGGGTGGGGCATCATAGAATTGGTCCAGATGGTTTTGGAACTGACAGTTGCCAAATCATACAACAATAATTATTAAGAGTATAATGATAATCTTTATTCTAATCAGCTTAATCGCTACAACTGCTATCAACCTTTAACAAATGGAATATTCCAACTGCTTAGTAGGACTATGACACCCTCTAACCCCTCCGAATAAAAATGAAATATTCCAACTGCTTAGTACAACAGTGACGCCCTTTGACCCTTTTAAATGAAAATGAAATATTCCAAATACAAAGGAACTAACTGTTCCAAGACTCAGTGTCGCCTATAATGAAAGAAAAAGTTTATTTATTCTAAATGTAGTAATTTTCAATTGAAAATACAGTTCTTTTAAATTGTTTAAAATATAAATTTTTCTATAGAATTTAAAAAAAAAAGAGCCAAACACTTTAAATTTTTTAGTTGTTTAGACAAACCCATTTCAAAGTCAAGGATACAAATGAGTTATAACAACTTTTATGTATCCATGAAAGTGTTCACAGGTCCAGCTTGTAATGATACAAGATTTATTGAAAACAATATGTTGCCAAAAGAAAATCCTTTATAAAATTAAAAATGATTATTCTCGACATTAAATGACCAAAAAGGTTGATATGCCAAAAAAAGAGAAACCCCAAGCAAAAAAAAGATGTTTATCAAAAAGTGATTGTTCTAGGCATTAAATGACCAAAAAGGTTGATATGCAATATAAGACAAAATCAAGGCCAAAAGAATAACATTTTTTCTAAAAAATAATTGTTCTAGTCATTAAATGACCAAAAGGGTTGATATGCCATAAGGCAAACAATAAAAAATTGTGAATAGCTCCTATTCTATCAACATTGAAATATTCCTATTTTTGTTTCTTTTAATTTTTCATCTTTTTTGTTTGTTTATAACTTAAAGATTGATTTAGATTTTTAACCCCTATTCTATTTTTTTTTTGCTTATCTGTCTGTCCATCTCATACCACTGCAGAGCATGCACAAACCCAAATTCTATTCTCCTCTTTATTGTTATCTTCGTTTATGAGATGAGTTTTGATTATCTTTTTCCAAGTGATTCGGACTTTTACTCTCATGTTCATTGTCATCTTCATTTATGAGATAAGTTTCGACTATTCAAGTTATTCAGATTTATACTATCATCTTCAGTGTTATCTTCACAATAGATATCTGAATTTATAAAATAAGTTTTGTTCATTATTTTTGCTTAAGTTGTTTAGACTTGTACACTCATCTTCTTTGTTATCTTCATTTATGCGATGAGTCTGGATTATTATATTTATTCAAGTTATTCAGACTTCTACTCTCATCTTTAATGTTATTTACACAATGCCTATTGATTTTCGGAGTTTATTTAATGAGTCTTAATCAATATATTTGTATTTATATGCGTACCCTTTCCATAACAAATAAAAGCACTGTTTATTACTTTTATCATTGAGAATGCATTATACATAACTTAAATTTCATAGAAATATTTTTATACAGGGTGGAGAAGAATGGGGCAGGTGTTTAAAAAAATCTTTGAAATATAAGATTTTATTGAAAATGGGGTAATTTTTTCATCAATTTATTTAAAAAATGTTTATCAATTTATGAAGTTGGGTTAAAATGCCAATTAAATTCTCTGAACAGCTATGACTGACTCGTAGCTCTCATATGTTTAATTGTCCATATTTTGAACTTTTATAACAAATATTCATTATTAAATGGCATGTCTTTGCAAAAAAAAAAGGTATTTGATGTATTTCTAATAAAATAGGGCAGAGCAATTTCAAAATACCAGTTATTTCTGTCCCAACCTGTATTTCAAGTAACTAATGCAAAATTAAATGTAAAATAATTGTCAAGTGCAGAGAGGCATTCCACTCACTACCCACCCCCAGAGAGCTAATGTTCTCTCCCCTCTCACCAGTGATTTCATTTCATAAGTTGCATCCCAAAGTGTGGCATGTTTTTCTTTTTCTTTTTTTTTCATAAAACTCCTTATTTTCTTCATTTTTTTTTTAAATCCTTGAGATGAGGCATTATAATTTGTGTATTTATTATGCAGACTGCAAATTTAACAAATACAAAGATGAGGACCATAGTCCACATGATAAATATACAAAATCGTACTTTTCTGTCTGCATTTAATAAAATATTTAAATTGTTTGTAGAGAAGTAACAGCTACAGCACTGGTGATGATGGAATGTCTTCGGATTATGACGAACACGATGAACTAAGTATGGTACGTCTTCTTCCGGCATTCTTGCTTTTTAGTCTGTCTTTCAAGGAGCAACCCACATTCATTTAGTTCTCTCTTTGAATTCAACATCAAATCAATCTCACCATAAACAACAATTGCAAATATTCATGACTATATATTTACATACATATGTATATGTATATATATACATTATATTCAGTATATTTAGGCAGCAGTTGATTATTCAAACATACTTGATTAAACAAGATGCAGTTTTCCTTTTTAATAATTCTATTTTGAATATCTTTTATGTTGAGATCCAAAGTTTATAAATACTTTTAGATTCCGTTTTTATTGCCCTAGCACATTCAGTGTACCTTCATCTTCTTCATGTGACTGTTTGTTTTATTTTATTTCTATTAATTTTATAATAAATTGTTGTTTTTCAGTTGAGTTTATTTTTATTATTTTAATTATTGATTTCAATGTATAAACACTATTGATTAAATCAAATGAAAATAAAGGAAATAAAATTAACTGAAAATAAGCAATGTATATGAACAATAATAATAGAAATAAAATAAATACTAAAACTTCAACATGAAGAAGCTGAAGCTACATAGAAAGTGCTAGGGTAATAACAATCTGAAAGTATTTATATACTTTGGATAGCAACATGAAATGTCTTGTGTGATGGCAAGAAAAAATTGAAAATGAGATTATTAAAAGGTAAAACT
>JAYKTE010143386.1:0-13133 GCA_036873565.1 Xipholeptos notoides | reverse complement strand
TGCACTATTTAACCCATAGCTGGAGGGAAAGTGGGGATTCATACCGTTTCCCAAGGGTATTAGTCTGAATATGAACGTAAACGGAGGGATTGGAATTCAAACTCGCTTACTACGATTCCGAAGTCGGACTGCTTACCCATTGGCCTAAATTGACTTCCCCAATACATGAGTTTAAATCCCAGTCCTTCTGTATATGTTCACATTTGGACTAATACCCTTTGGAAAGGTATTAATACCCACTTTACCTCTAGCTGTGGGTTAAATAGAGCACATTGTGTTCTTTAAAAATTCTCTGCAAAATAAGATTTTATATACATTTCATTGTCAGCAAATAAAAAATTTCCTTCCTTTCTAACCATAAATGGAGAGGTTGACTTGGGACTGTGGATAGGCAGTCAGACTTCAGAGTCATAATGTACGAGTTCGAATCCCAGTCCTTCCGTGTACGTTCACATTTTGACTAATACCCTTGAAAAGGTATGTGTTGTGGGGACATAAACACCCTCATAACCTCTTAGATGGACTCGTCCATTAGGCATATAATAAGCCAGCCTATCCACTCAGTGGGAGCTATCCCAGATGTCGCACAGAGACGATTCCCCACGGATTTACTAACCTTTCCTGTACCACTAACACTTAACTTGATATAAATGTTTTTCTTATTCTCACCAAGTAGTTGTATTTCTACTTTCACCACCTTCGACCCACAACAGTATGAATACCCACTTTCCCTCCAGCTATGGACCAAATAGTGCACATTGTGTTATTCAGAAAATTATGTGTGGACAAAAAGACATTTATCAAAAAATGATTGTTCTCAGCATTAAACGACCCCTAAAAAGGTTAATATGCCATAAAAACACAAACAAACAATCTAACCATAAGAACCATCAAGTATATTCTTTTGTCCTAACAGAAAAGAAGAATGAGTATGATGATATCAATGCAGTACTAAACATAGTCATAGTAATAGTAGTAGCTATGTAAACATTATATTTGCATGACAAACAGGAAATTTAAGAGTTCTACCATTTGTTTTCCAAGTTTCATTTATTTTCAGATTAAAATGAATAGAATTGACAAGCAAAAAGATTATGTTCAAAGACGAATTTGATGGGCCACAGCATTTTGCTTCAGATTCAATTTCTATCTAATTTAGTTAAAAATAGCTAAAACCATTTGATAAATGAATTGAGATCTTAAGAAGTACCATTATTTTTTGGTGCCCATTAATGTGGCATGGAACGATAGAAAGCTGTTACTTGGATAATCAAAAGTAAATTTAAGAAGTTTTAGTCTTTTTTTCTCTCTTTTTTCTTTTTTTGTAATTTTTATTGAATGGGTGTATTTGTTTCTCTTTGTATTTTCTTTATATTTCATAAGGATTTACTGTTCTTTATAAGTGCTTTAGACTTGTTTTGGTTTTACTGTCAAAAACTGAACATTAACTACTGACAGTTATGTGTTCCCTGTCTTGTGCATATTACGAAAACAACTCTTTAAGGCATTTGAATATAAAATGTATTACAATAGCCATGGAAAATAAAACAAGATAGGCCCAATGAAAGGAATTATTTCATTTTTCAGAGTTTTCTATGTACAGATTTTTATATTGTATTTAGAATAACTTACATGTTATTCTAATACAATAAAAAGATCTTTATATCTGAATCATTAATTATATTTGGTTGATCTGTTTATCTAACTGTTGTCCTTATCTTTATCATTGTTTCCTTCACAATATTTCGGTCGATGAATCCTTAAGCGTTCTTTAGGTGATTGATTGAATTGCTTCTTATCATAACTCTAAGCCTTCACAGAATTTTGAACTTGACCCTTTATTCAAACCACTGTGGTAGCCTGCTCTCATTCTGTTAACCATGAATGGGTAGCATGTTGAGCTTTAGAATCTTAGTAATTAGGATATATTGTAAAGATGAGGATAACAGTCCGATAAATAGATCTACAAATTATCAAGCCTCATCCAAAAAATTTAAAAAAACATATTAATTATATCATTAAAGAACAAGAAATGAAAATAATGTGGACCCAGGTTTGGTACTGCAAAAGAAAACATGGAAACACAGGTTATTGGTAGATAGATATTAATTAACAAAAGGTTACAAGGATAGTGTAAAGTAAGCTTAGCTTAGTCTGGTGTTGTCCTTTAGTGTTAGTAGTAATTTTGTAGATAGTAAATCAGTAATATGACACTCCTTCTGAGGAGAGTATAATCCTACCTACTAATAGTGTTTGGACAAGTCCATAATGTAGGTAGTTATAGTCTCACAACAGAAAATTAGTCTTCACCTATGTATATCAAATCTATGTATTCCATCATAAGCATACATTTTAGAATTAACTCAAAATAATAACTTTTTTCTTTTTGTACCATGAGATGATTTATCTACAAAGATTGGTACACTTAAAAAAAAATTATACTTTTTCTGATTTTTATCTAATTTGAAATATTCTAGATATCATAGAAAGGTCAAAGAAATTACAAATATAATGTTGAATGTAAATGGATAAATAATACAATTACAAGTCAGTTTCTTCTTAACTAGCATTTTTTTTACCTAAACTTCTGCTTAGCAGCACAAATACCAACTGTGTCTCAGAGAATTCTTAGATGCCCAGTCCTCCCGCAAAGGGGTAACTGAATAAGTTGATAAATTGTTCAGCATAAAATGTAACCCAATCAGTCTTAGACTAACTTCAAAAGTCAACTTCCTTGGCATGCTATAAATCCTTTTCTTTTTTTATTAATTATTCCATAATACTATTACTAATATTCATCTAAGTGTTTATTTACTATGTCCCCAGAGTTATTGACCATAATTTGTGATATGTTGTAAAACAAAGATACCCAACCCATTATTGTATTAAGCGACATTTGAAAGAAACATCCCATAAGTTGGGTTACAATAACCTCCTAAATAAACTGAGAAGTCTACTTGGGATAGTAGATAGGCAGTTGGTTTCAGAATTGTAATACTTGAGTTTGAATCCCAGTCATCCATCTGCATTCCTATTTAGATAATTTGGAAAGGTAAGGATCCTTACATTCCCTCCAGCCATGGATTGAGTAGTGCATATTGTGTTATTAAAAAAAATTATGTGTGGACAAAAAAAACTTACATAAAAAATTATTGTTCTTGGAATTAAATGACCTAGAAATGTTGATATGCCGTAAAACAAAATAAACAAACCTAAGTAGACCAGCTATGGTAGTGGATTCTATATGGAAACCTATAATAAAGAAAGCTAGACTAGAGTTTTAAAGATTAATTATTCTTACATTAAAAACTCTATGAATCCCCACTTTCCCTCCAGCTATGGGTTAAATAGTGCATACCTTGTTATTCAAAAAACTAACCGTGGACAAAAAATAACGTTCATCAAAAATGATTGTTCTAGGCATTAAATGACCTAAAATGGTTGATATGCCGTAAAACACAAACTCAAACTCTAACATACTTTTAGATTCCACCATTTTAGAACTTAGTATGTTTCTCTTGCTGAATGTTTTTTACCAAAGGGAGAACCCACACTTTCTGTTTAAAGATTTGAAAATTAAAGACATTATTTTGACAGCACAAAAACATCAGAATGCAGTTTTGATTCTGAAGAAGGCCAAATTATAAACTGGTCAAAATGTAGTTAATTTAACAAATACAAAGATGAAACCATAGTCCACATAATAAATATGCCAATTATCATGCTTCATCCCAAGGATTATGAAAAACAAAACAATAATTTTATAGATGTAGATCTCTTAATAATTTTTGATTGCAGTAACATATTTTTGCCATTTCAATTTGGGTTTTTGTTTCATGCATTCAGCTTAAAGAATTAAGATCGTTTTTTCCTCTACCCAATAAAAACCTTGCCCCTTCTAGGCTTCAGCTCAATGCTAAACCCCAAAAATCAAGTCTCACTTGCTGAGTCAATTGCTTGTATTTTCATGAATAAGTAAAGATTCAACACTTGATCTTAAATTGTATAAAAGAACAAAATATTTTTGTTTGTTCATCATCTTCTACCCTTTGATCTAAGAAATAGTGGGTGGTTCTGAAGAGGGTTAGGGTTGGTAATAGAGCAAGCAAGTAAAAAAAGGCTAATCTAACATTCTATTTCCTCCCACCTTCATTGACACCCACAGCTATGTTGCAACCTTTGATTATATAAGATTCAAAACTTGCTTTGGGAATCATTTCTGTTCTTTTATTTTATTTTTATTTTTTTTATTTTTCATTTTTTTATTTTTTATTTCTCTTTGTATTTTCTCTTAGATGTGTGGGCTGTACCAATCAGAGGTAAAAATATAATCTTCTTTTTCCTTCCCACTGCAATCAGTGCTGCTGTCTGTTAAAGGGAAGATGAGGATAATAAAGAAGATCGTAGGCTCAGGTAATGGAAAACTCTACTTCTTCACGGGCCTGTGTGTATCTTCTAAACATGGAATGCTCAGCTATCAACTATATGGTATTCTCAGTTTAATAAAGTTTTCATCTTGAAGATTATCTTTTTTTTAATTTAAACCCTTTTAAATTCCTGTTTCTTAGAATAATCTAACAAGTATTACTCTATTTGTTTTGAAATACAATTTCCAATATTTTCTTTCATCTTAGTCTTAATTGATTTGCATCTTTTTATCCAATGATGTCATCAGTTACCAATCAGAAAAATGAATATTGCAGTATATCCTCTTAACATCTTGTAATAGAGATTCTGTGTCAGTCTGTGCATAACAAAAAATCGGATTATTATCATTATTTAAATTATTCTTGTCTCTATTACTATATTCACATTATTTCAGTGAATGTTCTTTTCGGCTTTTTTTCGGATAAAGCATTGTGAATATAATATAATATATAATATGCATAAACAAAAATCAAATTATTATCTAAATCATTTGAATTTTTATTCGCATCTTTATTGTTATATTCACATTTCAGCAACTATACATTTTGGCTTTATTAAACTGAAATATTCTGAATATAATGATAAATTATAAATGATAAATAATAAAGATGAGAATAAAAATCTGAATAATTTATACAATGATGATAATCAAAAAATATACTATATATTCAAGCAAAAAGTCTGATTGTTATTTAAGAATATGTATGTAATATTAGGATAGAGATTAATAAATGCTGACATAAATGTTATTCTGTCAAAAATCAAAACAATAAATATATAGAATATATCTACTTGGTCAAGCACCAACCCAAGTTAGGCATAAAGCAATTTTTACATGCTTATTATATCCCTGGGCTTTTCTAATAAGTGTTGCCCTTCACCTACATGAGTTACTCCTATTGAATTGATGGGTCTCATATGTCCAGGTTTTTGGAGTGAGTGTCATCCTTACACCTAGATGAGCAACTCTCCCAAGGTAGCCTTATCTGCCTGAGATAGCCGAAACTGAATTCAATGGTTTTGACTGTGATTTCAACTTGTGCAGTAAGATTCCAGGGTCCAAGCTTTTACCACTGCTCAACCCAACAATAACTATACAGGAATATCAAGAAATATAGTTCAAGTTGTCCTCTTTATTGTCAGACTGTTACTAACATAGACAATAATTAAAGAAAATCTGATTCGAGAGATTTAAAAGTTGCCATCAGCAGTAATTTTGATTTGAGTTTTTTTTTCAAATAATTATTTTGAGGAAAAAATATGTGTACAATGATTTTTCCTGATATTTTTGCATATTTATTGGTATAGTTTTTGACACATTGATATTTATGGATGTTTTTTTATGTTGAAACATGTTGGTGCATTTAAATCTTCATCCTAATATTTTATACATATCTTTGTTGCTTGATTTTTTTCCTTATTACCTATATCAATTGAATATTTTTGCACTTTGATAACTTAGGTAAACTTTGAAAAGACAATTTCTGTGTAATCATTTAATGAAATACAATTCAATATATAAACAGGTTAAGTTGTTCAAATAATTCATGAAATTTTTGCATGTTGAGTTTGTAAAAGCAGTTTTTGAAAAATGATAGTAATGATTCTTTTTATCATTTTGTCTTATCTTTAAGAAATAGTTCTGTGCATCTATTGTTCTTGTCCATTTATATTTGAAGAACTTATGATTGCAGACTAATGATACATGTATGATCGGCTTACTATCCTATTGAAGGTTGCCCTTCAACTTGTTTATACACACACGAGTTCAAGAGTGAGTTTCATGGGAATATGAAAATCACAAGTGGTCCCCAGCCATACGTATATCCCAGTTCAGAGAGTCATTATCTAATCTATAGCAAGAGGGAAATGGAATTCATAAATGATGCATGCATTATCTTTCCTATATATTAGTTAATAAATTCTGACAGTACCTGGACCTATTCACTTCTTTTTTACAACCAAGACATTATATTATGTATAGTCATTCCTGGGACTAGGTCTCTGATATATTTATTTATATTCAAGTAAAACAAATAAGATTATTCAGTGTTTCCATATGTTCTGATTTCAACCTGAATTATAAAACCTGCTGAATATTTCACCAACTTTAAAAAACTCAATATGTTAGTAATGAAAGCATGAAAAAAATATTCTTTATTTAAAGTAGATAACAATTATTTTTCTAATATTAGCTATTATGTATAAATAACACAATCATGTTTTATTATTTCATTTTAGTGCAACTTTTCATAATGAGTAAAAATATATATTGGGGGTATTTTCTATCACAACAATTTCTTGATAAATTAGATATTATTTAAATAATTGATGAGCTACTGAACTATCTGGCCTAGCTATATAGATATTTTATTTGTAACTTGAAATTAATTAGAGAAGCCTAATTGTTTTATAATAGAAAATAATACAGCAAATAATTACTAACACAATCTTGGTTAGGCAATGAGTGAGGTAAATTGTTTTAAATCAATACAAGGATCATTCCAAAAGTAATGCCATCTATCTTTCAATTCCAAGCAAATATTCACAAACCAATATAAATTTACACATTATTCAAACTATGAACAAAACATCAATTTGCTATGAACATTTTCATGATTAAAAACAATCTTGACTTTATCTATAGAAATCCATTGAATTAAAATTCAGTTAATATAATTCTCAGGAAAAAACGATCAAATATTTTCAGTCCACCAAATTGAGCCAAGGTACAATAGAGGTTCCATATCCTTGATTCAGAGAATAGTGTTGAGAACCTAGTTTTAGCATTTGAACCTCTGATCAATATTTCATTTAAATTTGCTTTCAAACAAATTGCAATACCTCAGTTTTAAATCTGATCATCTTCATTTCATTCAAACGTTTAGAAAGCGGATTGGCCTAAAATGAAAATGCAGTTTCTGCACACTCTGAACTTAAAATGAAAATGTTTCTCCTTTAAATTAAACAAATGAATTAAAAGAAAAATGAAGATTAAAAAAAGAAACAATCATTCATCCATTTATTCATTCAATCAATCAAAATATGTCCTTCAACTTGTTTATACACATTTATTTCTCCTTGTAACAAAGTTGCCGATTCCTTTCCTTAGTAATTTGTTAGAGCATATAAATTTGGTGAAAACTTGTTCAGTTTTTCCCTTTCAGAATCCTTGAAATGAGGCATGATAACTTGTACATCAATTTTGGGGACTGTTGTCCTCATCATTCTCATTGCTATTTTCACAATCATTGAGATGAGGCTTGATAATTCATACATCTATTTTTTGGCCTGTTGTCTTCATTTTTATCATCATTACCTTCACACTACTTGATATGATGCCTGATAATTTGTTATTCTACTTCCTATGGTCTTGTCCTCATTTTTAGCATCATGATAATTTGTTATTCTACTTCCTAGAGTCTTGTCTTCATTTGTATGATCGATCCCTTCACAATCTTGGGATGAGGCTTGATAATTTGTAAATCCATTTTTTAACCTATTGTCTTCATCCTCATCATTGTTACCTTCACAATCATTGAGATGAGGCTTGATAATTTGTACATCTACTTTTCAGACTGTTGTCCTCATCTTTATTACTCTTATCTTGACAACCCTTGAGATAAGGCTTGATAATTCATAACACTCTATGAATTCTATTTTATTAGATAGGATTATATATCGAATGATGAATTTTCTTTATTCTTCTGTCAGAGGGTGTAACCTTCAGTCATTTATTCATAAGCTGAAAAATCTAGATTGTCTGAGTTTATTAGGCAAGTTTTGATTATTATCTTTATTTAAGTTATTGAGACTTTTACTCTCATCTTAAAGACATAATACCTGACATAGGCTAAAAGATACATTTGCAGAAACATTGTGAAAAAAATAATAAAGTTGAGACCAAATAACTTGAATAAAGACCAACAATCTATAGATATATTGCCATGTTAAATAATGCTTTTCTTTCAAACATTAAAAGAATATATTCAAAATGTTCTTTAAGGAACTAGAAAATTCCAATGTTTTATAAAATGTTGATAAAAATCTATAAAAAACTAAATGATATAAGACAAAATTTGATTAATTCTACACTTTCAAGGTGCATAGCCCTCGGCTTGAAAAAGTCTTATAAAAGCATATTAGTTTAAAGTCACATTACTGCTTCTTCTTGATACTATTATGAGGCAATTTTCATTATCTTTTTATTCACTTAAGAGATGACAGATATACTTATGGTATGCTCCCTTATAAAAAAAACAACTAAAAAAAAAAAAACTCAGCCAACTCTAAGGCATAAAAGAAAGGACAACTTTTCTTAAGACTTTTGATTGTTTGACTTTATTTCATATTAATATTTTCACGGGTTATTTTATGCCAGGGATGAACAAACTTTGTAAAAGAAAAAATAGTCTAATCTCATTGGCTGTTTTTTTAAATTAAAAAAGGAAACAAACAAATTGTTAAACTTCTAACCTCCCTGATCTCTGCTTTTATCAATAAATGAACAAATCTTATGAATTCAGGATTTTTGTTTTCAAAAATCTTATCTGAAGGTCATTCCAAAAGTAATGCTTCCTATTTTTTTTTATTCAGCCTGAGTGGATCAGAAAGGATTGCAAATTGCGTTGTTATGATGACTATATTTATGCTTTCATGACCTGAAAATTTCATCTCTCTGCTCTAAGAAAGTAACCCATGCCATGGACACGTGTCAGAAGCAGAGATGTGTGATTGAACTCCTCCATTCAGAAAAAATGAAACCCATAAACTCTCAACAGCATCTGTAGAACATTTACAAAACTTAAGCAATCATGTCAGTATGGTTAGAAGATGTATTTGTTGATTTCAGAGTGGCAGACATTTACCATTGAGTTGATGGGCTTTAGCAACTTGGGTTTTGGAATCAGTTTTATCCACCTTTGCTGCCTGATATATTGCACAACTATGATCCAAAAGTAATAGATTCTTAAATTTTGCAAAGAATGAAATCGCTAAAATCTAATTTTTTAAAAATGGCTGAATCATACTGTTAGGACAACATTTACACTCTTGTGGCTTCACACAATACCAAACCAAAAGTGGATGAATAATAGAGTGACTTGAAGAATTCAAGTCATGAACGCTTTCCATGCTTGTGCCAGTGTGACACTTGCGCTGCACACACTGGACCTTGAACTGTTTTACTGCTATGTTTACTTTTATTGCATGTTTTATTGCATTGTTTAGTAAATAAATGTTAAATCCAAGTCAAGTGTAGTATTATTCTATTACTCCCAATATCTTATGTGTCAACTACCTCTCACGCGAGTACCATAACCAACACCAATATATTTTGCATAACACCACTACCGCTATATAACACATACCAAAATTGAATTGGGAGGTGAGGTTAGAGCAGTGGAAAAAGCTTGGTCTTTGGATATGTATTACATGAGTTCAAATCCCAGTCAAAGCCATTGCATTCACTTTCAGCTGTCTTGGGCAGATGAGGCTTGTTAACTCGGGATATGTGTTAGAGTGATTCAATCATGTTATAAACAGAAAAATATGCATCAGCAGGTTGGAAAACTTAGGAATTCACACTTAGATCATGTAAATCGGGCAACTACACGCGTTTTTAAGGAAAAAATCCAAATACAGGCGGCCATTTTGGCCACGATTTTGGCCGCCATCTTGGATTTTTTAAATGGCCAATCGGTCAGTTTTGATTAGTATATGTTTGACAATAAGTGTGTTAAATTTGATCCTTGTATCATCTTTTGCACGATTTTTCTGAGCCATTTTCAGGCGACCATTTTAGTCGCTATCTTGAAAATGGCCACCATCTTTGATTTTCAAATGTCCAATCCGACAGTTTTGATTAGTATTACATAGAGAACATTTGTACCAAATTTGATGCTTGTATCATCATTTGCACGATTTTTCCATTATCCGCTCTACTATAAGTTTCAAATTTCAGATTCACTTTTTTTTTACAGAAATAACAGTCTTTTTGAAAATTTCAATGGTGATGAATGATAAAAAAACTAAATTCTGAGAATTTCAATACTTTTAAAGATACTTTAATTATGAAAATTAAGATACAGCGTGCAATTTACGTTTGGGGGAACTGTTCTCTCATAAATATTCTCCAAGGATTTATAACAAGATTGAGCAACTGTTGGTATGTCTACCAAAACTAGTTATGTTAAACAATTATTTCTGACACAGAAGACCTCTAGAATAATTGTAATAATGATCTCTATACACATTAATAGATGATGTGTACCTGTTTTATTTTGAAAAATAGTAACAGAAAAATGATTCTTCAAGTGTTATTCAGACTATCGTCCTCATCCTTATTATTTTCTTCACTTGTAGAATTTATCATACCTCATCTCAAGGATTCTGAAAAATAAGAGAAATGATTGTTCTTTAAAAGCTAAAGTAACTTGTAATTGCTTTTTATGATCAAGTTTGAAAAGTTCTGGTTCACAGTCAAAAATATTTCATCAAGTAAATTTGAAAAAAATTCCTTTTCATCTTAAACTATTTACAACTAAATATTTCCTGTAATCTTTTCAATTAGCAATCATCAGTCGTTTTCTTGAGTGTCTTTCAGAAAGAACCAATTTCTTTTTTCTTTTTCTTCAAAGAATGAAATATCTTCAATCTTAGATTGTTTTTCTTGTGAAAATAAATAAGCAGAAATGTAATGATTGAAATTTAAAATTTCTTACTGGATTTGATTATTAACATTAAAACTAGTTTATAGAACACAAATTTGTGACTTTCTGAACAGAGAAGTGAGTACCTATTGATTTTACAGTGACAGCATTTAATTTTATCAAAATGTCTATTAAATGGGCAATTTTTCAAGACTGATAAATTACTACAAATGATGAAATGTACTCTGTAAGAGATAAGGTTTAATTCAGAGATGTATAAACTTTTTGCAAAACGATGCCAGATTTATTGAGGAGAAAACATATGCAAATCAACTATTATACCAAGTAGCCTATGAACCATAGAATTGAATAACTATATAATGAATACTTTTATTGCAAAAACAGTTTAAAAAATCAACAAATAAGGCATAGATTGAAAAGATAAAAAACCAAAAAATTTGAAACTATTTTTTTTAACCATTACAAAAATAATTGATTTACTCAGATTAAAGAATTCATTAATTTCAAATGTATAAACAAATAATTTGCCTAAACTATATTTAGGATGATACTATGATTTTAACTGCAGTAAATAATCAAGGTTTGGCCTAGGGACAAATATATAGACCTATTTTCTTATTTTTTCACTGATGATAATCATGTATGCTTCAGATAAAACTAAAACTTAACTCCAAAATAATAGTTTTTACCAGTTGAAAAAAAATTACTGAATAACCAATGGAATTTTCAATATAGTTATTTCAAACAATGATCAACAGTTTTGATTGGCCACATATTAATTTCATACCAGAACTGAGAGTGAGTAATGATTTGGAAACACACTTCTATTGGCCCTAGTCTAGACTTAAGACATTGTTGGTTTAGTTAGTAATTGATTAAATGTATTTTAAGAGCTCAGTAAATTTTAAATCAAATTTTATTCAAAAGATAACTAAAAAATATTTTACCACTTATCCATTTTCATTTTACGATTTAAGGCGAATTCTAATAGTAACACATGAGTTCAAATCCAAATATGATATACAAGAGACGTTCCAAAAGTAATGCCTCCTATTTCTATTATGCATTGTTATGATGACTGAACTTTTGCTTTCATAACCTGAAAGTTTCATTGCTCTGTTGCAGATATTGATGGTGTGAGATTCTAAGAAAGCAACCCCTGTCATGAATGTGTGTCAAAAGCAGAGATGCATCATTGAATTTCTCCATGCATAAAAAATTGAACCAATCAACATTCACTAATGTCTTTTGAACAGTTACAAAGCCAATGCAATTGATGTCAGCACAGTTAGGAGACAAGTTTGTTGATTTCAGAGTGTCAACCAAGCTATGTATGACAAAGCATGCTCCAGTAAAATCAATGTTAAAAGGTTCATCATCTTACACTAATATATACAGCCCTATAGGATTTAAAACACATTGTAGGAGAATATTCTTCCTGTAGTTATTTGCTTTATCAACAACAGCACTGTATAAATACCACCAAGAATTATTACTATTGTTACATTCTTAATGTTATAATTATGGTTATTATTATTATTATTCAATTTCTGTTTATCTACTCAATCTAGAAATTATTACTAGTGTAATTATTGGTAGTAAATATATTATTAATGTTATAATTATTATTAGTAGTAAATTTTGCGATCTGCTAACAGCCTATATGGGAAGAATTACCTGTTGCTTAGATCATTACAGGACTTTGCAGCAATGCTGCTGCATGTATCAACATAAAATCGAGTTATTTTGCACTGATATCTACCAGTTGGTCTTCACCGCAATAACATGGATGAGGACAGCAGACCGAAAAATACTTGTACAAATTATCAAGCCTCATCCCAAGGATTCCGAAAAACCATAACCAATCGAATATAATGAGCACATAAAACTGGCTTTGTGCCTAACTTGGTTTGGTGCTCAATCTTATATTTTTAGTTGACAACACTACACTGACTGCCAGAGCTGGGACTACCGATTGACATTCGGTAGATCGGTAGATCGGTACTACCGCCGGTAGATTTCTGATACCGATAC
>JAYKTE010143276.1:0-13134 GCA_036873565.1 Xipholeptos notoides | reverse complement strand
TTTTCTATTTGGCTAGTAAATGAAAATATTTAGTTGTCAAAGGTCAACTAAAATTAAATTTGTCTGTAGAGCCCTGCCTAACCTAATTTTTTTTGTATGTATGTATTTAAAGAATATAAGAACTGCTTTATTTTTCTCATCAATTCCAAAATAAAGATTTTAATTTAATTTATATTATGAACCTTGGAAACTAATTTTCAATAAACTGGATAGGTAATATTTTTCAAATCAGGTATAATTATCCTTAACTCTATACTGATTATTAACATTTCTTTTAGTGCTCTCCAATTAATTTTAGCATAAGAGAGTACAACCACACATTGACAATACTCATTTAAATTATTGAAAGAGAAATTTTTAAAAAAGTTAGTATAATTGCAGTTTTTAAAGTAGCTACAGACAGAATTTATTGTTTAATTGACAAGGTCTTATGTAGAAGAATCTTTACACATTATAGACATTTTGCACTGGGAATACTAAGAAATTAGCCAAATGCTTAGCATATACAGGGTGACTCAAAATAACAATTACAGATGAGGATTTCTTCCAGTAAATTGACACCCCTCCTCAAGTCCAAGTTTATCTGGATGCATCTGTGCCAGATAGATTGTTAGGATAAACAGGAAGTCTAGAAGTGAGTGAGGTTAGAATTCATATCTCTATCATCATAATAGTTTTTTTCAATTTTATCATTTGGTTAGTTGGTTGATTTTTGTTTATAAGCAAATTAAAACTTTATGGTCATTTTATGCTAAGGAAAAAAAACCCGCAAATTCTCATACTATCTAATAGAATTATACTTTGGTTTTTGTTTAAAAACGACTGAAAATTCTTCTTGTCTTTATTAACCAAGATATATACTTAATAAAAAGTTATATGTCTTGAAATTCTAGGGCAAATTGAATTTTGATTTGCCAATATTGAAGGTTTGAATCAACTTATTTACCCAAATAAGGATGAAAAAGCTCTCCAGCATTCACATTGTTATTCCATGAACTAGATGCACCATTTAATCCAGAGCTTGAAGGATTATAAGGATTCATACCTTTCCCAAGGGTATTAGCTTGAATATGAATGGTAGGTATTTGAATTATGTCTATCCACTGTTCCAAGGGAACTTTTCATTTTCTTTGACTCTATCTCAGTTCATACAAGTAAAATTATTCGTTTAAAACCCTTGAAAATCTTTCTGTTCACACAAAAGTTGGTAAAAAGTTTTGCAAACTTGAATCTAGAAATGATTTTGATATTTTAAAATTAACTCTGATAAATTCATCTATTATACTAGAAACTGAAAAAAGAATATATTCTTGATTTTATTTCTGGATAAGTTTTCACATTTTTTGGTGAAGGTGGGATTCAATTAGATGTAGGAGAATATGATAAAAGACTTCAACTGACAGCAGCAGGAAAACCTATAATTATCTGTTAAGCAAGCGAGTAACAATTCTCGGCTGTTACATCCTAAATCAGATTTGAAATTTAGTCAAATGGAAATTCTAGAATTTTCCAAAAGAATGAATAATCCAGTGGGTTCTTTAATTTTGAAAGAAATTTTTAAAAATAAAAAAAATATAGAAGTTGCATGGATTTTGGAGGTTGTAGAAAAAGGCAATAGAAAATAATGATAGTTGAGTTTTTCTGCTATTCCCAATATTCTTTGGTGATGATGGTTAAAATATTAATAATATACTACTAATAGAAAATTACCTGTAAAGTTGTGTTAGTTGATTTGTAATTAATTATTTCTATCAAAAAGTAAAGAATTATTGAAAAAAATATAATGAATAGAAAGAAAAAGAAAAATACAAGATGAAAAATTAGCTTTCCCGAATAAGCAAGGAATATTGCCTATCTCTCTATGTCCTCAATCTTTGCTTTAGTTAAGAAATCATAGTCAAGTAAAATAAAAATTTCTTACAAGCTTGATAGCTCATAAAGGTGCTTAACTAGGTTTTTTTGTATAACACCAGCAAGTCGCACATGCCATCCCCATAACAAGACAAACATAAAAACAGATTTTACTTAATTTAAAGCTGATTTACGTACACACAGTCTTGTATAGTAAGTAAGTTGTAGATTAATATGGTATTTGTTAAAAAGTAAATACAATGTAGTGCTCTGACCAAAGGCCTAAAATACAACTATTTCAATACTAACTAGATAGTAACCTTGTCCTTCCTATTCTCTCATACACTTCCACCTATGTAGATCAGCCACAAAATACTAACCCCAAAATCCGTTCATCTCTTCCTCTCTCCCTCTACAAATCATCTCAGTGGCCAGGAGGTAGAAGTCAGTCCCTCAGTAACCAATCCATTAGCCAGCTTCACGTGGACTGCCTCAGCAGACACAAATTTAAGAACTAACCATGAGAAACTCACAAGATACATGCAGATGAAGTTGAAATAAAGTTTTTTTTAATTGGTTGATATTTGTACTTCTTATCAATAATCCAAAACAAAAATATAAGAAAGGTGCAAATATTACAACAACAAAGTGAATATAGTTTAAACTCTGCATACTGGAATGAGAAATCTAGATATTCCATGACCAATCATTGCTCCATTCTGAGATTTAAATCTTATGATACAGATAAAATAAATAATAATCCAATCAACTACCTTAGATGAAAAGACACAATTTTAACAATGTGTCTCATATTCAAAATCAGTCCATTTCTGAATTACTGAGAAAAAAATTCTCATTAGATGATTGTAAAAAAATATTCATCAAATAAAAATTAAATAAGCAGAACACAGGATGGTACATGACATACCTAACAGGCTGGGTTTTAATACAGATTCAAAACTTCAATAATGTTCAATTCTCTTGAGAGATTTCTAAGCCAGTCTATTTGTAGAGTTCTGTAGGAGGTATCAGCTCCATATCTCCCCTTTCAAATTTTATGTCCCCTTAATCATGTACTTTCGTCTGGCATGTTCTTCTCAGTTTTTACTTTTTATTTGCTTGTCGTCAAGATACGTCATCGCAAATTTTAACCCACTCTGCATGGTGTCCATATCACTATTTGAAATTTTGTTGGGGCCAACATTATCCTAAATGGTAATCAATTTACTTTATGGACTCTTATGTGTGTTAAAATTAATTCAGCATGCTTTTCCTTGACTGGTATTTGTACATAGATGGACCAATTGGAGAAGAGAATATAAGCAAACTATACTATGTAAACAGCTACAAGAAGCCTGGTTTTCAGTTATTGCCGGATTTCTATACTGGACGAACATAACTCTTTCTCCACGAGTTCCATTTACATTCACATTATTATTATTATTATTATTATTATCAACATTGTTATTTGCCTGGAATTGCTGGTGTTGCTAAAAAAAATTTTCATTTAACCATTAGTATTTTTTTTTCTCTTTATTATAAAAGCTTTTTACTTTTCATAATATCCTAAAATTAGGATCATTTTGCTACAACAAAGATTGCCCAGCATTCCACAAACAAAAACCCAGCTTTTCCAGTCAATTCTTTATCTATATTCTCTACAGGTGGAAAAAGCACTTGCATTTTTGGTCTCCTTCTTTTAATAGTCTGTGCCTCAGAAAGTGACAATTATGTCCCATCAGTTTTTATCACTATTTTTAAAGGGGGTACAAATTATATTTCATTTAACTGTTATATGAATATCAAATGCTGATCTCAAGAGTCCTATAAGACATATTAACTCTGTGCCAATCGATTCAAATTTAGATCTAGATTAAGTTCCAATGTGCATTTTTGTGTTCTCTTCCTTTAAATGTAACAAGACATCACAAACAATCAAATATATACATATATTAGATATGGATAGCATGAATTCAATGAAACTCACAAAGAATGAATAGTCTTACGAATCATTGGTAGATGGCACACCAAGAAGAATTTACTTTTCCCATTTTGAAATCATTATAATGAATACACTAATAAAGAGTCTTGCCAACTACTGAGCATCATGTAAGAAAAAAAACTCATCCAGGGTTTCCTTGGCCATCTTCTCTCAGCTGCTCGTCAATTTAATCTCTCTTTAAATTGTCTGTTCCAGTGTCCTTTTCAGAAACTTTTGACATCTTTTCTGTCTGGTTTTATGCTTTTTATTTCTCCTTTGAATCTCGCCTTTTAATGCCAATGAACATAATAAAAGATATGAATCAAAACTATGTGAATCTTTTGGTTCAGTTTTTTTATATTTGATATATGTTTACTTTTTTCTGTTTATATTCCTTTTTTTTGCCAGTCAATGAATATTGTATAATAGTTTTCTTTTTCTAGATTGTTAAGGACTGTTATTCTTATTGAATATCAAGTTACAAAAAGAAAAATAGATCCAGTAAATTTTGTTTGCTTTATATGCAAGTTACTAGCATGGAATCTTAATCACTGAGTTGCATGTTTATTATGATAAATATATATTTGCTTCACTTGTAATAATTACACTAATGTAGCAAGTGTTTCAATCACCCAAAAGTGTGAGAATTCAATGATAATAATGATAATCCAAACTGTAAAATTTACACACAGAGAGAGTTATGTCCTTTCAGACCAAAAATCAGAAACTAACTGAGATCCTAACTTAGTGAAAGGGATTATATAATAAAGTTTATATCAATTCTCTACTCCAAATGGTCCATTTGTCATTGTCCAAGTGTATAAGAGGGAAAGTTCATTTCTTTGCTGTCATATCCTACTGCAGTAGACCAAAAATATTGCAATAGTATAACACTTTTGTTCTCAGAGAAATTCCTATGGGACAGTGGATAAGCACTTGGCCTTCGGATCTGCAATACATGAGTTTAAATCCCAGTCATTCCATTACACTCACATTCAGGCTAATGTCCTTGTGTAAATACTTATAATCTTCCCTATCATACCCCATTATGGACTCGTTCAACCTCAATATATTATCTGACCCTAGCTCGTTTAGGGGAGAAGAATATCTTGTTCCAAACGAGGCTATGATAGCCATTCCTGCCAGCCAAAGTGCAGCTACTGCTTTCTGTAAATCAATTTTTCCATCTGTTAATATGAATCACATTTCACCTATTGTTCAGTTGTTCTTTCAATGGCCCTAACACAGGACCATAACAAAATTTATTTTGGGATTAAAGCCCTTTCTGTTTATTATCTGATTTCTAAACTTTAGTATAAATTGTTTATGTCTTACACTGTACAGTTTAAATCTAGCCATGGACACCACTCGTTGACAGAATTAGACATATCTGAGTTTATTCCCAGTAATTTGTGGATTGATTAGCTTAGATAGATAAGGAAGTATTATCTTGAAACAAAATTGTCAAGTTTTATTAGAGAGAGAATACCTACTGCTTTGTTTGCTTTTTACTCTCTGCCTCTGACAAAAAACCTGATTGGCTTACCACTAGAAAATGTCATCAGACAGACAAATGAGTATAATAGAATTATGGCAAGGCACATGGCAAAGACCAGCCATGGAGAAGAAGGCTATTGTACTATTTAACAGTATATCTCTTACCTTGTAAAGATTTATCACATAATAATCTAAACTTATCTATAAATGGAACATTGTCCGACTGTCTGCGTTTGAATCTTTTCCATATGGATTATGAAATGTTCTTGAAATCCATAAAGTTGTACTTTATGTGTCTGGGAGTGGTCTCAGATAGGTATTATTTTGGAATGAAACCGAAAAATATCAAAACTCGATAATTAAAAAAATCAGCTTCTAGAAGGAATGGTCCAATTTAAACAAAATGTTACACATCTTTACAGTATACAATTGAAAGAATTGTTCAAACGTTTCATGACTACAGACCCCCAAACTACTTTGCCAATTGTTAGTCTAGGAAGGTGAAATTTTATCTAAGGACCAGTGGAACAAATTTGATTTGTTTTTCAGTCTGAAAAAATAGCTTCTTAGAGGTCAAACATAATCCCTGAGCAAGGCCAGGTAATATTGTTAGTTAATGATACAAGTATTAAACTTGGCTGGATTCATCTTCTGGCAGGCTGAGTTCAAACACTGTTTTCAATGGTATCAATGAGAAATGTATGGGTCCAATAATCTTCCACTGTACAGTTTAAATCTGGCCATGTGCTGCATATCAATTTCTTGTATTACTACCTTAATACTTATATTCTTTTGCTTCTAAAACCCAGTAAAGTTTTACAAAGACCAGTAAAGCATTTTGAAAATTTGGGTGGGGGCTATTCTTGTCAAGCCCTCTCCACATGCATAAGCTAAGTTAACATGACTGCTTCTTCCTCCTTTGGTTGTTATTCATCCAGTAGGTTAGCAGACGGTCTAACATTGTAAGTATATGAAGTAACCAAAGTGAATAAGTATAGAATAAGTTTCTGTTTAGCATTACTAAAATAAACAAAATACTGACGAGAATACTGGAACATTCAGAAAATGAATTGCAATGAGTTTTTTTTGTGTAAGCAACCTTTTACAATTTATAGGAAAACAGAAGTAGTAGATTAAATAAGTAATATAAATTTGTTTCAGATTCTTTAAACTGTCCTTAAAGAAAAATATCAAAGGATGTAAAGACAACATGCATTAAACAAATGGATGTCTGGATTTTCTGTCATTATCTGTAAAGCGGCCTTTAGCTATAAATTGTAATTTGCTTCTCTACAAATAAAGTAGTTTGCTACCTCTACTGAACTTGCTTTAAAGCTCATGATTTATGCTGATTCTATATAGAATAGTTTAACTAATTCATTTGGTAGACTACGGCTTAAAATCCTATGGCTACCCTCTTTTTTTTTAATTGAATTTTAAATGAGATACTTTGTAATGGTTTTAAGTCTTTTTACAGAAGCCTGTATCAACCTTTCTGTACATCACTTTCCAATCCCTATTTCATATTTGTTCCTAAGAAAGAAAAAATAAGTATAATAGCATTCTAACCAGACAATCTCAGTAAAAATTCAATCTTATTCTTCCTCCCTATTACTGTCTCACCTGCTTCTCTGAATAATCATTCTTGGGTCCCTAAAACTTGTTGTCTTGCTCTCTCTCTCTCTCTCTCTCCCCTTCTCCTTCTCTGAATAGCCAAATTACTTTGTTATAGTTATTTAGTTTCTCTATTTTATTTAGTTCAGTCATTTAGTTATAACAACAACAATAATAATAATAATAATGATAATAATACTGGACTCTGCTAATGTTGGGTGTGAGGTCTGGATGTGGCAGGGTGAAAATTCATGGAGATGTGGCACCATACAGTCTTTGACTGGGTTGGAATGAGATTTACTTGAACTTCACTAGGAGACTTGTTGTCACTCTGATTCCAGTAAAAGTCACTGATCACTAACTGATGCTGAGAGTGACTGGTGTCAGTATTCAAATTATAATAATAATAATAATTTCAAAAATGAATAAAATAGGATTCTAGCAATGAATTCTCTCTCTAATATTTCTTTCCATTTATCCTCATCTCTTATGACCTTATAAAATCAGGTCAAATCTCTGAATATGATTTATATCAAAACATGACAACGGGGACACAAAAAACATCTAACATTGTGTTTTACTATAAAACTATTCCAAAGAAAAATATTTCATAATTTCTAGAAGTTGTTAATCTACTTTTGATAGAAGAAGTTATCAAACAACTGAAAAACAAGTTTAGTTTAAAGATAATTTGCTTCAGTAGATCAAGTGAGGATACTTTTGTTATTGCTAGCCTTGGAGGGAGATTAGGGATAAAATTTGGATTCTATATACAGAGGATCCCAGTTTTTGGACAACTAATCCTCCAGCTTTCTTCGGATGATTGAGCTGTCCAAATAATAGATGTAAGACAATAGTTTGAATTATAGATGTAAAAATTATCAAGCCTTAACACAAGGATTCTATAAAACAACAACTAAGATTAATGTATTTACATGGATGCATATAGAAATGACTGCATGTGAGGAAGCAGCATTCCAAAAATGTCAGAAACTATAAATTACAAGGGTGAGTCAGAAATTATTTAAACAGATCCCAGCTTGAATTTGTACAACTCAAACCCAAACTAATGCTAACTCAAACCTAATGAAAATAAATACAAATGAACTCCAACTTGAACTCATATGGACACTGACTCAAATCTGAATGTATGCCAATTCAAACCCAATTAAACATTAACTGAAACCTGAACTAATGCTAACTTGCACCCTAATAAGTACTAACTTCAACCCAAACAAACAAACAGCAACCATTGTGGTTTTCCACCTGTCCGCCAAATGACTCTGGAATTTTTTTGCACAATCCTCGGTCTAGTCCATTATGGTACAAGGAGTGCTCCAAAATGTGCCTAGAAAAAGTACACACACATACAGTTCTAGGATATTTCTGCACATACAAATGGTCAACTGAATAGATAAATAGTCCAAAAAAGATTTTTAGTTTGCTTTGTTTAATAGTAAAGCAATATTATTATTTTTTTAATCAAATGTTTTACTAGATTTAGATTATTCAGACTTTCTTGTTATTAGTCGAGCAAAATGTCAGCAATCTTTGCAAGACTACGATTTCATTGCACATTTTTTGTTATGCATATTATTAGAATAATTCCCATCTATTCATTTTTAACAACAGTTTTTAACAAAATTTGACCAAACTTCCCTTCTACGTTTCTGAGGCAACCAGTTTTTGCATGACATCAACACTGAAAAAATCAGAATTGTGAACCCCTTTTTTAGCATCTTTTTTACTCCACTTTTTACATCTTTGGGTTGTGTTTGACCAATTTGGTTGAAACTTCAGAGACAGACACTTGGCATAGTCTACATTGATTGTCAAAAAAATATTTTTGAAAAAGGCAATTTTAAGCTGATTTGGTTGGTTCATTGAGTCAGGGTTCATTCTGCCAAAAATACCCTGTTTTTCAATTGATCACCAATACATTTTCTCAGTAAAATCAGACACTAACCCGATTGTTCCAAAATGATCTCAACCAACTTCTGAGATTTTGCTCGAGATACGAGACAGCAAAACACATTTTTTGATTTGGCTGATATTTTGGGCTTTTTCAGTGTTTTGGTGTTTTCCACCTTCTACCCATTTTTGGGTTTGTTTTTTAATCAAATTTCAGATATACGTTCCGTACATAGCTGTTTTACATAGTGTTTTATTTTCCCACCTTTTTTAACTTCCAAGCGTTTTCAACCAATTTTGCCAAAATTTCACACAAAAATGCAAAATAGTGATCTGCGCCGATTGAAAAAAAAATTGTTTTAAAAAATTGAGTTTTTGGCCCGTTTAGATGCATTTGTCCAAAATAGTGATCTGCGCCGATAGCCAAAAACAATTTTTCAAAAATGTTAATTCTTTTTTTTTTTTTTCTTAGTCTTGCAATTATTTGAAGATTTATTTTGGAATAGTTTTATGTGGTAAACTGGACAGGCCTCCAGTTTTTTTTTCTATTTTGCGAATTTCTCCAAAACTTTACGTGTAGAAATTTTGTATAATTACAAATAATATGGCATCATTATTTTTACAAATAGTTCAAATTATGAATGAAATTTAGGCATGAACATTAAGTGGGAGTTCAGTTTTCTATTGAATGGATATAGTAACCTGATCCCCCATTTCATGATCATATTTTTGTATGAATTAGACAAAAATAGGGTTTGTCTAAAAAAATTTTTTTACATGATATTTTCATTGAAAATCGGGCACTGACTTAATGTCCACCGGATTTCTCTCCTGATTTGGTATTTTTATGAATTTTGAAAAAGTTCTTTTTGTATATAGCATATTTGCAGCAATGGCAATTGTTTTTATCATGCTTTTATCAGTACCATTCTGTTTATCTCCCCCCTCACTCACTCACTCTCTGTATCTCTCTCTCTTTCCCTCTTTCTCTCTCTCTCTCTCATTCTCTTTTTAAGTGTCTTAGATTGTTTCTCTTATTCAATTTTATTAAAAGATTTTGGTAAAATTTTACATATGAACCAACTTTACTGATACTATCAATATAATGAAACCCAGTTCCAAATATAATATCCATGTAGTGAACTAGATTATGTTGCTTTTGCTAAGAAAGCTAGAAGAATGTTTTATAATCAGACATTGCCTATAGATACCCTGGTCAAGGGTTGCTAGGAAAGAAATAAAACCAGAAAAACAATTATTTAAGATTATGAGATAAGTATGACAATTTTAAGTCTCACATTATAAATTGAACTGATTGTGCATTTCAATGAATATTTCAATGTAAGTCATCTTCAAAAAGCAAGAGCAATTTTTGCATCATTATGATTACAAAAATATACTGTTATAATTTTAACTTAGGTTAGCTCTGTTATTTCTGCTTTTATTTGGATAAACAATGGTTTGACAGCTATTAATAGTTGACTGACATGAAACCAAAGAGATTAGCAAAAGTAGGAAATACAATTGTCTGTTTAGTTCACTTTGGTAACAAAAGACATCAGCATAATTCTTTATTTAGTTCATCCAAGAGGTACACACTTTCTGGAATTCAGAAACAGAACCAAATCTCTAATGATGGGGAGAACAGTTGTCATTTTATTTTTTTTCTATAGTTAGTTAATTTATTTTCATGTTATTAACTAGGCTGGATTTTTTGCAAAATAAATAAAATACACCCCATTATTCAAAATTCATGTTTTGATTAATTTCATTAAATTATAACAATATCTTTTTTGTAAGACTTTTTGTGTCAACAAACTATCAAAGACACTTATTTTATACACAATGCTAAAATGAGTCATTCATAACACCCTCTAAGTCTAAAAGTGTTTCTTATCACTACTTATATGTATAGCTAACCAGTGTAAACAGACAGTGAAAAACATTTGGGGACTATCAATTTCTGGCTTGTGTGATCACCATATAAAAATTGGTCTTGGCCCAGAAATCTACTCAGTAAGGGGTCAAAGTTCAAAGATTTAGCCTTTAAGCTTCCTACTAAACTACTCTGCCAATTATGGGTCTAAATACTTGAAATCTTAGATATAGGTTATATGCACCTGGGGAAAACTTTGTAATTGGCTTTGAGCCAGAAAAAATAATTGCTAAGGGGTCAAATTTGAAAGATTTGACCTTTGCGGTCTCTACCAAACTACTCTGCTAGTAAACACTTTAAATTTTAGATATAGGTTACATGGACCAGGGGAAAGCTTTTTAATTTAGTTTGAGCCGGAGAAATATTTGTTAAGAGGTCACAATTGAGGTCAAAGTTGAAAGATTTTATCTTTTGCGGCGTCAAATAAACTACTCCACCAATTTTGGGTTTAAACACTTGAAATGTGACATTCAGAATATTCAGAAATAGGGGAAGCTTTTGAATTTGTTTTCAGACAAAAATATAGCTGCCAAGTTAAAGTTGAAATATTTGAACTTTGCGGTTTCTACCAAACTACTCTTCCAATTTTCAATCTAAACACTTGAAAGTTTGAATATATGTTACTTGGATCTGGGGAAAATTTTTTAATTGGCTTTGAGTTGGCTAAACAACTGCTAAGGGGAAAAAATTGGGGTCAAAGTTTAAACTCTTTAATCCTACACCCAGACAATGCCGGGTTAATCTGCTAGTATATATATATATATATACTTATTTGAGCACCTATCAGTCATCTTGCTTTGCTTGTCATTGGTTAAAAGCTGAGTGGAAGGAGAGCATGTTGTATGTGTCGTACAAGTGTAAAACATGTTAATTATCTGTACAGACATCCATTACATTTCTGACATCAGGGTTAGCCTTTTTCTGTTAAAAAGTGGCAGTAGTTCAAAGTGTGACCAATCACCACAACTAAAAACTTAAAAATCAAATTTTATAAATTAAAAAAAATACCTTTTGGAATGATTATGGGGAACACTTTCTAAAATAGTATTTTGGGACTCTCACTCACTCACTCACTCACTCACTATTGGTGAAGCATAATGTCTCATCTCCAATGTGTCATGGTAATAAACTGAATTAAAGAAAGTTCAATTTATTCTTCAAACTTGAAAATGAAAAATCATCAATTGAAAATTTTTTATTTCAGAAATTTTTTCAACAAATAATCTTTTTATCATGATTTAAATTATTTGGCTTTTCATTTTCATCTTTATTGTCATATTCATTATGTTTTGGCCGATATGTCCTTCGGCTTTCTCCAGGTATTGCTTTCCTGCCCATATCCAGAACTAAACCTGCTCTTTCTAAATGAATGTTAATTAGAGATAATTTGATTTTTTTATGACATCAGTCATGATGAATAGTGTTTTTTGATCTTTTTGTTTTTAACTGAAATTTTCATCTTTCACCTGTTCAAAGCATGTAGAATGTCAAAACATGCTAGAATTCTCAGCTTTCTGGTTTTTTTTCCGTTTTTTTCATTTGATTTTCTTTTAATCATTCCTCTTGATCATGCACTAAAATTATTATAATTTTCATTTACATTTTATAATTTTTCAGAAGTTCAAATCAAGGCGGGACCAAAAATTGCGATTTTTATGAACACTATTTTAAAAAGTGAAACATTTTTAAAAAGTCCAAAGCCTAATTTGAAGGTTTTGTTTTAAATTCAACTATGAGACAGGTGGTACAGCAGATTAGATTTGTTAGTTGCTTTTAAAAAATTCTATATTAATGGTATGTTAATGGTAGGTCTTTGTCAACACCTTGTTTCAATATCTCTAGTATCACTATTTAATCTAAAAGACAACATTTATCTAAAAAGAAAAACTCATTTTCATCTTAAACGGTTTGTTAATAGAAAGACAGTTAAACTATTTAAGCCATATCAAGAGAAAATAAAAGTTTTTCATACTCTTTCCAAGGGGTATTAGACCAAAGCCCTTCTTTCATAAACAAGTCGTTAGTTGAACAATAATTATACCATTTAATGCATTGCTAGAGAGAATGGGGGGATTCATACTTATGATGGTATTAATATGAAATTTGATGCAATAGAGTGACTGGGAATTGAACTCCTATATCATAATTCCTAAGTTCAAGTATGAAAAAAACAGGAGGATGTCAACTTGGAACAGTGGATAGTCAGACTTCAGAATCATAATATGTGAATGCAAATCCCATAACTTCATCACATTTACATTCGGACTAATACCTCTGGGAAATGTATGAATCCCCCATTCTCAGTGGCATAGCAAACAGGAGGGCAGTCCACCCCAGGCGGAGA
>JAYKTE010143165.1:0-13135 GCA_036873565.1 Xipholeptos notoides | reverse complement strand
TGATTTTTATTATATTAAAACACTAAGTATTCATATCTATTTTTATTTAAATCAATCGTTGTTGGGAAATCTTAAAAGACTAGTATTGATGTTTTGGATTAATACTTAGAGCTAGAAGGGTTCAAATTTTATTCAGGTTATTACAATTACTGTTGAACTAATACTATAAAGTATTACTCATCATATCTTTGTGTGTCATAACTGTTTTTTCTAAACTGGAAGTGTCAAATTTTTAGTTTTTGTTTGTTACTATGTAGTTGTCTTATGAAATTCAAACAGTTTTGTTTATACATTAAAACGAATCTATGAATTTTTATAAAAGCAAATTTTTGTTACAAATAAATGAAAGGAAAATGACTTTAATTAAATTCACTTTAAGTTTATTGGAAAACGATTATTTAGTTTCAACCTAATACTCTAGGTTATTTGATACTTTTAAAGACAAATGAATTTATCTATCTATATGATCTTAATTTAGAGCTTAGCTCTAGTTCTTTCTACACCTCTCAGCATATATGCTTGCAGGCCCAGCTTCAGTTCAAATAAAGGAACATAAGTAGAATTATGATAATTGAAAATTAGATTTTATTTTGTTTTACATTACTCTAATTCACTTATAAAATGACAGTTTTTTTTATCAAGGAGTGACATTTTAATTTGGAATTTAATGTTTTCTTTTTCCTAACTTTGCATATCCATGTGTGAAATACAAGAATAAATTCTGTCAAAAAGTAAACCTTGTTCTATTAACTATTAACAGGATTTTAAGTTCGTAAATCTAGACATTTTAACTGATTTTGAATGATGAAAGTACTAATTGGACTATTTTCCTCATTCATAATATTCTCTCTTCCATGACGTTCTGGCCGAATCACTCTTCCTCAAGCCTTCCTCAGGTGTCCTTAATTGAATCCTATTATTTTTATATCTATCTTGTTTTATCCATCTTTTCTTGAAATTTGAAAATAATATGAGTCAGTTAAGGACACCTGAGGAAGGCTGAAGGGTGATTCGGACGAATATTATGGATGAGGAAAATAGTCCAATTAGTACTTTTAGAATTCATTATACCTCATCTCAAGGATTTCGAAAAATAAAAATGATTTTGAATGGTTCGTATTTTTTCTTGATTGTGTGTGTGTGAGTGTAACACACACATATATACATACCTGATCAAAAATTTAAGACCACTTAAAAATCTTAAAAAAAACCCAAACCTTTTTTAAAAGATAGATTTTAAACATAAAAATGTAAATTCCTGAATAAAATATTTGGAATATATCTTTTTGGTTCCATAACTTTTTAGATTGTAGTATTGGTAACCTTAAGTGGGAGGAGTTTAGAATTCATCCTTATAAAAAAGGGGTTCTTTTAAAAAAATTTTAAGTGATATTAAACTTTTGATCAGGAGTGTATTTGTAGTTTTAACTTTGACCTCTACCATTAGTGTTTGATTTGAACTCAATATTTCATATTCATACCTTTTTATTTCTGAGGTGATTAAAATTCATATTTTGCACCTGTGAAAGGACAAAAAAACTAATATATCTCTTCCTTAAGCCAATCAATTAATTAAATTTTAGATGTCCTCTGCTCATTTTATATTCTTAAAAATGGAAATATCTGGAGTTCTAGTGACTTGAAATTTCCTCTGAAGAATCTTCTGAGCATTTGTTGATTTCTGCTTGTGTAATTGGAAATGAAATATAAATTTTTTTTAATTTGTACTTGTTTTCATTTATGCATTGTGCATTTCAGGTTTGAATAGTTGATCCATAGTCTCCAATTTTTAAGCTAAAATATTTCAAAAGTTTAATACTAAAATAGTATGATGATGGAAAAACTGACATTTAGTTTTGAACTACAATCATAAAATTTCCAATGCTTTAACATTATTTCTGTTGATTTTTTTTCTGTTTTTTAATAAAATAAACCTATTAAAAGCAAATCAAAATTATTTGTAGGTTATTTTTTTTTATATTTTTCTTTGGTAGGTTAATTTTTTTCATTCCTTGATTTGCTCAAAACTATTTCTAATTTTTCAGTAATCTCTGCTTCTGTTCTCATTCGCTGTCTTTTTTTTTCCTTCTATTTTACGGAATGTTCATTCTCGATGCCTTTTTGTACATGCAGTAATGGGAACTCAATAGTTTCTTTATTTCCTTATTACCCATCATTAAAGGATTACATACAGATCATTCATATTTGGACTAATACCCTTAGGAAAGGTATAAATCCCTACATTCCCTCCCAGTATGGGTTAAATAGTGCATATTGTGTTATTTAAAAAAACTAAGTATGGACAAAAAATGTTTACCAAAAATGATTGCTCTTGGCATTAAATGATTTAAAAAAGTTGATATGTTGTAAAACAAAAACAAACGAATCAAGGTGGTCTTGTTCAAGAGTTTTTCCCCTGAGGTTGTTTTGTGTTATGCATGCTTTAATTCTTGTGGAAGTGGTGGTCTGTGACTAAATTTTATTTTTATAGCTCAACAATGAAATTTATGAATCTATTTTTAAATCCTGAATTTGTATTGAAAAAATGTCTTCTTGAGATAAGCTCTTGAGGAAGGCAATTTTTTTTTTTTTTATCCACCATAAACCCTTACAATCTTGGTTTGTTTTAATAATAATTAAGGCCTGATATTATAAAATATACTTACATTAAAGTAAAGTCTGCTAGCTGATTTTCTTGTTGTGACAAACAGACTTAGATGGCAGATAGATTTTACTAGTGACGGGCAAAATTCTGGGAGGGACGTAGCGTTTTCTTAACGGAGTCTCCTCTTCTACCAAAAATCAGATAATCATCTAATCAATATGAATTTTTTTTCGATTAAGTGAAGGATGAACTTTATAAGGGTGTAATTTTTTTTTTCATAATTGATATATGAATATATATTTTTTTGCCTACATACCCTTTAAAATAAAAATCCAATGCTGGGCTTATACTTTATGTTTAAGGGGAGGATGAACAATGTAGAAAAACAAAGACAAGAAACAGATGGGCTTTGAAGTCGCTGATTGAAATCCAAAATTTGAATGTGTTTATTTTTTTAATTTTGTGTTTTGAAGTGTGAAATTCGTTGAATATCTTATTAAACTTATCTTTCATTTTAATTAATTTTCCGAAAACCCCTAAAAATAAGCATACTTTATATCTTTAAAAATAGATTAAAAATTTTCTTTTTGAAAGGGCAAACTAACCAATATACCATTAAATAGAGAATACTTTGAAGAATCGATAACAAAAAGGAAACAAAAAATACCATAGGTGGAGTAAAACAAATTACATTCAATTGTTTATGCAATTTTTGTTTACATGAGATATTGTAATGTATGATTGCTGAAAGGGGCTGCAAACATTTATCTCCCTTTTTGAAAATTACTTTCAAGTCTTCTTGGAGAAAGATAAGGTATAATCTAGTTTATGGAAAAATAATCTGCTTAGTGTGAAGGAAAAAATTATAAAGCTAAAAATAACATGATATTGAAGGTCTTTCACCATAAATGGCATTTCGAAATATAATTTAATTCAATTAGTTAAGTGGTATTTGCCGGTTTGGTTACATCAGAATTTAAAAAGTGATAGGAATGCTTAAATAGATATTTAAACATGTCTAGGATTCCATACTTTTAAAGTGCTTACAATCCGAGATGGTGCTTGTCTCTATATGATGAGAATATTTTTGACTCGTGATAAAAAAATGGAATTATTTGAATTTATTTGAAAATCAGGTACTTACTTATTTAGAAATTAAAAAGATTAGTTTAATTGATTCTAAAACCTTTTAAAAAATAATTAAATTTTGTTTACATTCAACGAAAAATTGGGTCAAACACATTTTTGGAACAATTTAAAATTTTATTAAAAATTTTAGAAAAGTATTGTTATTCTGCTTTTAATGATAAAATTCAGGGTTTTATCTTTCTGGAAAAAAACAAAAGTTATTCAGAAATAATGGGTTTTAATAGATTTCAGTTAACTTTTTTTTAAAAGCTTGGCTATTGCTAGTCACTAGATTTTACTTTAACATTGTAATGTAAGATTATGTGGTTAGTATCTTAAGTCTAAAGAAATAAGTATTTTCGATTTAAGTAAAGATAAACTAGTATTTTTCTTTCAATTCTAGTACTACTCTTGAGTGAAAGTAATTTTTATTAAATCTAATTACTGTTGGATACAATTTTGGTAATATATCTAAATATAGTAGTATTATAACCAATAAAACAAATGACACCTAAACCAACTGTAGACTAGAAACTTAGAATAGAACCAAACCAACATAATCAAAACACCATACTGGTATTAAATGACCCAAAAGGGGTTGATATGCCGTTAAACCCCAAATCAATCAATTCTCATCTTAATTGTTATGTGGGGTGTGTAACATAAACCATTGCATTCACTTTCAGCTGTCTCGGGCAGATGAGGCTCGTTAAGTTGGAAGAGTAATTCATCTAGATGAAGGGTGACATTGATTACAAAAGCCTAGGGACGAACACATAAAAAATGGCCTTGTGCCGAACTTGGGTTGGTGCTCAATCAAGTAAATATCATATCGCTATTTAATGATAGGGCAGCATGGTTGGAGCAGTGGTAAAAGCTTGGTCTCTGGAATCATATTACACGAGTTCAAATCCCAGTCAAGAACCACGACATTCACTTCCAGCTGTCTAGGGCAGATGCGGCTCATTAACTCGGGAGAGTAATTCATCTAGGTGAAATTAAAGTTTAGATTATTCCAACTTATCTAATCCTGTGTTTCTCAATTTTTCCCCCATTAGCAAAATTTAAATGCATATATGCTGTTATAATACTTTTCAGTACAATATGGTAGCTGAGGGTCTTTGGTCTAAACTATATTGATAATTTGTAATATTTTGGTCATAATAGTAAATATATGCTCTAGAAAAATAGTTAAAACTAATCTTTGTGAACTGAATGTTAAATTAATAGAAAAAATACTATGATTATAAATAAAAAGATTTTAACTTTTATAACATGCAACAATAGGAGTGCTTCCATTTTACTTTTTTTTAATGGTTTTAAAAATGCTAATTTTTTTACATATCTATAAACCATATTTCAAGAGATATCTAAATACTCTCAGAATATTTGAAAAACAGAAAATAGGAAATTATTTGTGAGGTTAGAACTTATCACCACAATAACAAAAAAATACTACATTTATGATTTTGTGCATTACATTGTTTGCATAAATAAATGATTGAATATTAAATCTTATGAGTTTTTGAAAGTGTTGATTGTATTTTAATTTTTACTTCTAAAGTATTAAAGGACAAATCTGTTTTCTTTTTCAGATAAATCCTCCAAGAAAAAGAAGAAACATGAAAAGTCTGATAAATCAAAATTTGATATTAAAGAAAAGAAAGAGTTAGATGGGAATGGTGAGGTGAAGACTAATGAACATGGACCTCTTTCTTCTCTGGAAGGGGCTGTTAAAGCTGAAAAAATGGACACTGAACAGTCTGTGATGGCTAATAAAAATATTAATAAGGTGTTTTTAGATAAAGCACCGAAAGAAGAGAGAAAACGGCCTAATACTGTAAAATCATATCCCTCCAAATTTAGGTCAACAGGTGGGTAACATTTTTAGTGACACCCCCAAAAATGTGTCTAAAAATTCTTAGATATTTTGTGGGACAAAGAATTTAGACATGAATATGAAGAATTCTGCTTGTGAACATCTGATTTCAGTACTATCTTCATTCTTCACACGCGATTGAAAATCAAAGACTTCAACATTTGTTTTTTTTTTTTATTTATATGTATGTGTGTGTGTGTGTGAATATATATATATATATATAATATATTTTTATAATGAACTTTTATTGATTTTGTTCAACTGGTTTTAAATTAAATTAAGGGTGGTTATGTATAATTCAAGGTGTATAAATAAATATATATATATATATGTGTGTGTGTGTTTGTGTTAAAGAAAGAGAGGCTAGTTATGTTGTAATTTTGGAAAATATTTACAATGTAATCAATAAATTGAAATATCTGCATTAAAATATCACCTTTAATATGGCAGTAATAAGTTGGAGAAATTCTTTTGAAAAATTTCTGACAAATTTTGTTTAGATAGATTATTACTGTGAACATGCTGTTGACTGAATAATATTTCAAATTAATTTATATTTTAAAAATAAGTCCTGAAATAATATTTGTTTCACATTAGTCTGAGTGATCCTGTTGCAAAAGTGGACAGTCTCCTTTAGAGATGTTCGTTCAAAATGCCTAGATAACAGAATTCAAGATTTTTATTTCACTCATTTTTTAATTGGTCAAAAAAGTATTTCATTTTTACAATTACAAATTTTACAATTCTACTTTTTGTTGAGAAATTGTTAAAGTGAGCTATAACAATCTTCTAATATATCATTTACTAAACTCTTCTCTATTTCAATTTCCATCTAAATGGCTCCGATTAATATAATTTTAAAACCTGTAAATTTTAATTTATTTTATTTTTTTTATATTTCCAATTTCCTATTAAAAGTTTTTATACATTTTTACGTACGTTTGTGTGATGAAGTAATTATTTTTAATTGGAAGCTTTTCTTTATGTACTAATTGGGAGTGTTTTACTGTGTGTGTGAGCGAGAGAGAGCGAGACTACATGTTCCATTTTATTGAGATTCAATTTATCATTAAAAAAAACTTAGAAATATGAATTTTTCTTCTAAAAAGAATTCAATTAAAAATATATAGTTAAAATTTAAAGGAATTTTTAAAGTTATATAGTTAGCTTGATTTAATCATATAGTCTTCTATGGTATCAAGTAATTTATGGGGCAAAATGAACATTATTTTATTTTACAGTTGTCCCAATAACTCATAATTGTAGCAAAGAGTTTGTCAAGTAGTAATATTTTGAGATATTTTTGCTAAAATCTTTATGAAAAAATAGATTTAGTATTTTTCTTAGTTTTTATACCAATTGCTTATGGGGAAAAAATTATTTCTTTTAAAGTGTTATTCTTTTGACAAAACTAGTGCCTAAATATAATATTAAACAGCTCACAGTGACAGAGCTTGAATAAAATTATGGAAATGTAATTTTGAATTTTTCTCCAATTTGATCTATATTATGTTTAATAGTTATATACAAAGATGTTAGAAATCCCAAACCATTATTAACACCACTATTTAAAGGACAGTCACCTAATAAAGTTTGAATCCTGAAATAATAAAGCAGGACTGATTGAAGAATCTTGAATCTTATTGGAACACAAATAGTTATTTATACGTAAAATTCATGTGTGTGTTATATAAACATTAAAGTATAGTATAATTTGTAATTTTTTTCCATGTCAACATCTGAATAAATATAAGTAAAATGAAGCCATTTTTATGAGAGAATGGGTGTTGCATTATTCCTTTAATGGTGGTATATGTTTTAAAAGTACCTCCAACAAAAAAAAAGAAATTTTTTTCATCATTTTCCTGCTGTAAAACAGATGAATGTTAAGGTAAGTACATAGCATACAATATATCAAACAATGTGGATTACAAAATAATATAAAATGAATAAATAAAGCATTTAAAAAGAAACAATTATATGCATAAATTTTTTAACTCGGACAATATTATATCATATATTTGCTATTATTTTAAGTCTAATTTTTTATAAGTAAAACTTGGAATGTTTTCTGGATAAGAAAAAAAACGGTTCATTTGGTTATTGGACAATGGAGTTTAATAAATTTTAGTTCTCATCAAAAGCACAGCAAAAAATAGCTTAGCATACCGAGAGCAAGAAAATGGTTTATCAAAAAATAAAAAGATGTTTTAATCTTTTTATTTTTGATAGACTTACGTTTGGTGTGCAATTAAGCATTTCATCCTTTAGTCTTTTTCCTCTGTTCCATCAAATTAATGCGTTTTCTTATAATATTTGAGTTTAACAACTTCAACAGACTCCATCATGATTTTCTGTGTTTGGTGTTTGTCGACTTGTAATAAACAAGAAAAAAAATGCACACCTTCACTTTTGAGTCTTTCTTTTATTGTTCATGTGATGGCTTTTGCTGCTGTGAGTAAAAAATAATCAATTGTTGGATGAATTTCATCCAAGTCTTCAGCTCTTTTTTTTTTTTTAATGATAAGTGCTTTTCCATCCTGGATTCTTCACATTAAAATGGCTGTCCTGAACCACAAACTGTAGTAGTTCTATTTAAATGTTACAGTGCAGTATTCTGTAGTAGTATCATACCAACAAAAAATAAATTTAAAATAGTGCTTATCAACTTCAATATTTACAAAAATTATTTTGATAATTTTTAGTTTAAAGATTTGTTACACTATTTTTGTTTTGATTGGTTTCCCATAAAAATATTTTCCAAATTCACAAAAATTCAAGAAAATATAATGGAATATTCCATAGAAAAATTTTCATTTTTCTGCTTTTGTGGGCATAAAAAACTAAATTGCAAAGTATGAAGCAATTCATTTTGTTTTAAGAGTTTCGCTCATTAATAAAAGTTTGTATTTGTAAAGTGATTAAATTCAGTTGATTATTTTATCTTTTAAAATTCTTATGTCGGTCTATATTTTGACCAGTATTTAATCTTCAGACACTGGTTTTATTTTTAACTTCTGAAATTTGTTCAAAAACAAATAGAAATTGTTGGCTGAAGACTTGGAGATTCTGTCGAATATTTGATTTCTGAGTGTGAACATTGGTTTTAGCATTGGCCACTTTTTTCTCTTGACCATAGAATGGTTAAAAAGAGGAATAAAAACAAGTTTGCACATAAGAATTAAAACAAAATCCAAGGAAATTCACCGATCAAAGAATTTAACAGGAAAGAGTGTCTATTTTTAATAAGCAAATCAAGCCAAGTTCATTGGTTTGCAAGTAGGTTGTGCATCTTTGGTGTAACAGTTTTAATTTTGCAGGAAACCATAAACTAATATTTGAAATAACGAAAGTATGAAAATGGTTGTCTACAACTGTGTCTTAAATGTAGGACCTATAAATTCTGAAGTAAAGTAGGAACTTTATTTGTTAAAATACCTTAAATTCTGTCAATCAGCAGTATTTAAGAAAAAAATCTTAATTTGGGAATAAGAGTGCTCATCTCAATACTGCACCCATTAAAATTGCGAAGTTGGTTTGTTTACATTTTTTAGTGGAAGCCATAAAATGCTTTACATTATTTAGATTTAGGCAATAGCATTGTTTTTAATGATCATTTTAACCCAAGTTCTAGTGTTAAATATAAATTGTTGATTAAACTGATAGAATTTAGGTTTGAATAAGAAAAATAAACATAGTGATGCATCTTGTCTCTGACTGAATTTGAGTGGCAAAACTAAGCTTTTACTATATTTAAAAAAAATAAGTCGGTGATAAATTCTAGATTAAATTAAAATTTAGTTTTTATGTTTGATATGAATATATAATATTTTGAATAAACATTAGAATGTATAAAATTGCCTTCCCCCTTTAATAAAAAATGGATATGGATATATATGTACATATATATAATATTAAACTCAACTTAGTGCTCTTGACCAATTTCACTTATGAATAATACATGAGAAAAATATTTCTTATTTTGAAAAAAAAAACTTCAGTCTTATTTTTATTATACTTGATTTGTCACTGGTAGAATAATAAATATGGTTACAATTCTAAATGAATGAAATTGTTATAATTAAAGTTTTGAAGATATTTCAGTTAATCTCCCTCTCGTTCTCTCTCTGAATGTTTTATATACACATGCATGTATATATGTGAATGTTTGGATAAATGATAGTTATCTATGTGGCTATATTATGAATATATGTGAATATGTATTTGTGTGCATGTATGATAAAAGTATGTATCTCGGGGTATATAATTTTCATTTATTTGATAATTTTTTTTTATATATACTATCCTAATAAATATTTTTTTTTACAGGTCTTGAAGAAGCAACTGTCCTTCCACCCAAAAAGAAACCAAGCACTGATACTAATATCAAACCCCTACCAAAGAGACATTTAACGTAAGTTAATGAATGATCTTATAGTATCATTTCTTGATGTGAAAGATAAAGTTATCCTGATCTATTTCTATTTAAAAATATCCAATATGATAAATTTTTATGAAGTTCTTTATCAAAATCATAAAGATTTATTACTTTGATTACAAAAAAGTATTCCATTTTTCAAACAAATATATTTTGAAATTTGATTTTGTGTTTTGAGATCAAAAATTGTGACCGAGAATAGGCATATCTTGGTTACAGATTTGTGAAAACTCATATTTTTTAAAGATAGTTGGTATAACTGCCAAAATATTGAAATAAATCCTTCCAAATATGATTAGAATAATATTTAGGAAAGGGATCTTTCAGAACAAAAATGTAATTTTTTCCATAATTTGTAAACTAAGGTTATTTAATTTTCTAAAAATATTTCTTGAATAGAAAATTTTGTTTAATTTATGGTATTTGTTAAAAGGTTCGAATTATTGCAAATTTAATTCTTAATAATTTCTTAATTTTCTGTTACTTCTATATTTCAATTTGTTCTGAAAATTTATATTAATCTTCCTTAAAGTTTAAATTTTGGATTTGAAAGATTAAGTTTTACTGTAAATTACTCATTTTGGTTAGATTTTTTTTTTAGTTTAATGGAATTTTATATCCATTAAATGTCATAATTATTTTACAAAAAATGTAAATGTGAAAATGTTGTAAACAAAGTGTTAAACAGTTATAGTAATATTTAACTTATACATGGAGATAAATGAGAATATTTATAAATTTCATAAAGATATTAAGGATATTATTCTGAACGTAATATTATGTTTCAAATGGTGTTTAAACTTTAGGGCTTTAAAAACTTCACACAAAATACAAATTTCATTCATCATCTATTGAGTAAGGAGATATTTTACACACTCATTCTTTTCTGGATAATGTATTATTAGATTTGTATTTATGAAGCTGTCTATAGGGTTTATGCTTTGGAACTGATATACACAGGTTTACATCCCAGGCAGTCCGTTATATTCACTTTTAAGGAAGGGAAAAATTTAAGTTCCCACCATTTTCTCTAGTTATGACTAAAATAGTACAACTAAACAATTTATTTACAATCTTGACATTAAATGGTTGGAAAGGTTGATATGCCACTAAACAAAATATTCTTGTAAATATCAAATTTGGTATCTGTTATCCCCTTGGTAAGGGTCATAAAGAAAACAGAACAGGTGATAGGTATATATTTATAACAGTAAAACAGTGTTCAAATGTTCATTGTGTTTATTAAGCATAATGTGGTTTGATTTATTTATTCAAATATCATACCAATCTTTCGTCATAAAATGCCCAAATAAATTTTCAAAACCAATGTTATGATAACAATAGTAATATTGCTTTACTGATTTCTCAAGGGAAAAGTTGGGTCCCTACCATTTCAGAAAAAAAAATATGTTAAGTCTGAAAGTTAATGAAAATTAAACTCAGCTCTCATGATTTTATAACCAAAGATGTTAAAACGCTAATAATATTTTGTAAAAAGCTATCCTGTTGGTAGTACACATTAAGTATTAAATGCACTTTGCTGAATTAGATACTGATTTTTCAAAGTTAGAGATAAACTTAAAAATTCTACAGAATTTTCTATATAAGCCGTTACATGAAAGTATATCATTTTATGATTCCCAACAAATTTTTTAGCTAATCTAGTCATATATTTTTCATTTATTTCTGCTACTATCTTATTATTGATTAATTGTTAGAAAAACAATGACAGATTTTGGGAACTATTTCATCAGATTGTGTTAAAGAATTACCTCCTCCCCCCAAAAAAATATTCAAAGGTATTTTCTTTTCTAGATTTTTAGATGTCATATTTACCAGTATATAATAGGTATGTTTGAATATTTAAAATGATTTGAATGATTATTAACAATGATGATAAAATATCAATGTTAAAGCTACTAATATTATGACTAATAGGTTGAAAATAAAAGTTAGAATTCCTTTCTATACTTTTGTGATCATTTGCAATGTGTAGTTTTGTGCTGAATATCTTTATAAATCCTACATTTTATACTCTAGCCAATCCAGCAAATTCAGTTAGATAGAAGATATATGGTTGAATAAAAAAAGAAATTGAGACTTGTATAGATGATATGACAAAACTTATTATACAAGTTGATTTTAATCAGGTTATGCATTGATAAGGGGGAGATAAGCTAATTGCTAAAACAGTTTCTAAACTTTATTTGATATACAGCAAACCACTTCATTTCTTATATCATGGAGTTATATTAAATTTTCAAGTATTTTATTATATACTAGATTATTTTTTTAATAAAAACTACTTTGATGGTTCTTTTTGTTTGTCATTACTTAAAATATTTTGTACAATACTAACTTGTATGCAAGTGTCCTAAATTCAATTGAAATACCTTTACTCTTCAAAAATTATAAATTATTGAAATAAGTTTGTGAATTGTGTTTTTTTTTTCCTTTTAGGGCTGATTTACGGCCATTAGATCAAATTGTTGATAAAAAACCTCGTTTAACAATAGTAAGTCCTTTAGCTCCAATTACATCAACTGCAAGTACAAGTATTACGACACCAACAACAACGGCAAATTCTCCAACATCTGTTGTAACCTCACCTACTGATTTGCAAAAATCTTTTAAGGGTTTAGCAAGAACAAGTCGACGTAAGTAGACATAACAAACATTTTTCACTTTTCATAACTACAATATGATATTACTTTTAACAGTGTTTGCAGTTGTGTAGTATCATAGTGTTACTTCAAAATATATTTTATAATAATTTTCTCATTTTTGGAAATCAAAATCTTTATTCATTCATAGTTGTATTGTGTCAGTTTTTACCTAAAAGTATTTTCTTTTTACATCAATAACCTAAAAATATTTTTATGAATGAATAAAATGAGATATTTTCCTAAAGATCATAGCATCATTACTATATGCTTAAAACTGCTTTGTAATTCATGTCAGTAAATTAGTAAAATCCTTGTTCAATAAGTGCATCCATTTTTTTTTTCATTTAAAGATAACACTATGATGTTTTAGAAAAATAATTTATATTCAAATAAAAACTGTTTTAAGATAAAATATTTTT
>JAYKTE010143164.1:0-22707 GCA_036873565.1 Xipholeptos notoides | reverse complement strand
ATATATATATATATATATATATATATACAGGCGTTTGTTTTTTTATACTGATTCTGAATATTAGAGATATTTTTAGATTTACTATTATCATAAGTTTGTAAAAATGGCAATATATATATATTTAATGAATGACTCAATTTGTGAAAAATATTAAGTGGGATAATAAAACTATGTACTAGTCCTGATGTCCTTCAGCACAATAAAGATTATACAGAAGTATTATGATTTCTTTCTTTTTTTCTTTATTAATAAACTGAATGAAATTATGCACAATTAAGAATTGATTTTCATTTTGTAAATTAATTTTTAAATTATGGTATGATAATTACACTAACATTCTAATTTCTTTGATTTTCAATAATTGATTTAGTTTTATCATAATCTACTAATTTATAATTTAGTGGAGTCAATCTGATTATTATTATTATTATGTATTAAATAGATAAGCAACTCAATGATTTTCCGTTATCTTTTCTTTCAAGCTATGATGCTCATTAGAAATGTATCTGTACTCTTGTATTTCAATAAACATTCCCAATATATGATTAAATCTACCTAAAATATAAATGGAAGAGTTTCAATTTTTGGGATATTATATAAAGCTTCCACAATTGCAGGCTTTAAAGGCACTGGACTAAATCATAATTCTCCATTTTATCTGAATGAGATGTGTGTTTCCTCTTACTGTCATTTCCTTGATTTCTATTATCTTTATTCAACATCATTTATTGATTGTGAATACAAGTCTCATCAAAAGTAGGTGGACGCATTTCTTTTGATTCAATTCTAATTAATTTGCTTTCAGATAATTTAAAGATTTAAACTATCAAAATAATCCATGGAGGACAAGAAATGAAATTGCTTCTCTTGCCACTGGAGCCATGGGCATTATTAACAGAGCCTTGTTGCAAACTACAGAGGGAAAGAGAAATATCTTCAATATGTCCTTATTTATATTTATATTATTATTAATATTATTGCTGATAGATTAGTCTGTATTCTTTCCTAAGATTATAGCATATTTGTGGCATTAAGATTTGTTGGACTCTCAATTAATTCAGACTCCTTAACAGCTTGAGAAAAGAACAAAAGGCTTAAGTAAATTATTTGTATTTTGTTCATTTTACTCTGAAATTGAGGTTTTTCTTTGTTATTAAAAAAAAAAAAGAATTATCTACTTTTAGGATTTTTAACTAATTTCATTTCTTCTAGATTCATTTTTATCAAGTTTAACTTTTTTCAAAGTATGGATTTTATCATTTATTAATTCCAAACATTTTAAATTCAGATTTTCACTCTCCTCTTTAGTCCTGTTACCTTATGCTCAAATATTATTGACGAACCTTTGTATCTGTCTGTGCCTGTTATTTCCCAATTTTTTTCTTCTCTATTCAAGTGTTGGAAGTTTATCCCTGTAAAATCATCTCTTTAGCTTTCACTTCTTACACATTAGTGGTTGGATTGGACTGTGTTGCTCGATTATTTCAGCATACGGTGAGGATTATATGATTTGTGATTAGATTGCTTTCTATTTCTTTGCCTTTTAAATCTTATAATTCATAACTGATTTCTTCCTATTGGTACTCCCCTCCTCTTCCCTTTAAGAAGTTAATCTCATTCTTTTTCTTTCTTCTTTCTTTTTCTTTTTTTTTTTTGATTGCTGTCAACACAAGTGTCAAAAGAATTAAGCCTCCAAAATGAAGCACTCTTTATAGCTCACTTCTTTATTCCTTTTTACTAAGAAATTGCTTGTCTGTAAAAAAAAAAGCAGTTGTCTTCAGTGTTTTTTTTCTACAGTTCTTGGATCCTGACTTGCAAAGCCCATTTTAGTTTTGAACATTATTTGGACTATTGTCATAATTTATCATAACTCATCTTAAGAATTCCGATAAATAATTTGTTAATTTAGATTCAATTGAAATTGTCTAGAGATAGTATTGGGTGATTGTTGCTTTGGTTGCTTTGTTGTTATTTTTGCTTGTTTTATTAAAGCTGGTTATGAGTTTGTCTATTAATTATGGACTGATATAGTACTGTAAATATGGAAACAAGTATAATCGTTAACAGAAAGCTAAAAACTAAAGTGTGTACTTATTAGGTCAACTTACCATTTGCAAGTTATTTGAATAAACTAATTTTAAAAAGTAAGAAATTATGGTAAGCATTGAGTCTTGTATAGGTTGATTTGAGACATAAAATTATTTTTCAGGTTTTTAATTTCAAATGCTTATAAATAGAATGGACAAAAGTAAAAGTATATATGTAAAAATATCAGGTTGATTTATTTTGAGAAACACAAACACATATGTTAGTGTAGCAAACAGAACTTATTCTTTATGCTATCATGAAAATGAAGGCAAAATTCCACTACTATCTTACTACACCTTATCTTCCTCATTTAAAATAAAGATTAATAATACTGTTTTAAAAGGTATAATAGCTCAACTCTAGATTGATTTCTGCTTACCAGTTCCATCAATAACCATCATAACTCTTGGACCTTCTCTGTTAATGCATTTTTCATATTACTGGTATAAAAATTGTTTTTTCTTTTTCTTTAACTCTTTTAGCTTTTATCTTTCAATTTATTCTATGAAGAATATCATAGAAGGGTTCTTCAAACAAATACACACACACACACACTCATAAACATCACTGTACACTCGAGATGATCACGTCCATTTGCATACATTTACTGTGTTGTGTACTTAGTGTGCACAAAACTTGTCAGTTCGAATCGTTCCTCTTGAAGTTATACCCAATCCCTAACCCTACCCAATAGACTTTCCAGCTTTAACTGGTCGAGGAAAAATGGCTACTTTTGAAGAGCAAAATAATAAAAGCGACAACATCAATAATCATCATCATCATCAACAACAGTTTAAGAAGAATACAGATATGATTTGTGAGTTTTGGTATCCATTCGGTCGCTTGGTTAGTTGCAGGTAGGAGTTTGTAAAATCTTTTTTCTTCATCTTTCAATTCATCAAACTAGAGTTTCCCACATCTCTCTCTCTCTCTCTCTTTCTCTCTCTCTCTCTCAATTACTCTCAAGTCCTTTCTTCCTCTCCCACCCTGATAGAAAAAGTCAGTGTTTTTCCTGCAGATGAGATTACAGAGTCATGGCATCTGCCATCCTGTATGAAATCATGATTCTGTTTTCAGTTGCCAGATCATCAACAATAATGCTCAATGCTCTATGACCCATGTACGCACGAATGCACATACACACATGCATACAGTCAGAGAAACTAGTGAAGCTGACAGCTTGACTTATTGCAATGGAAAGTGTGGAAAAGTTGACATAACGGACCACTTGTCCAACACCTCACCCATCCATATACTCTCATCATCTCTGAACCCCTCTCCTAACTCCTAATAAAAATCAATGATAAAAAAACATGAGTACTAGTTGTCTTATTCTGCTACCATTAGTCTCCAAGGTACCATTCTCAAAGAGAAGTCCATTTGAAATAGTGAATAGGCAGTTGGACTTTGGAATTGTATTACCTTAATTGTTCCTTTAAGTTCATATTCAGACCAATACCCTTGAGAAAGGTATAAACCCTCCTTATTCCTTCCAGTTATTAAGTTGTGCATTGAATGATATTCCAACTGTTTTATAAAAAAAAAATATCAAGAATCACTGTTCTTTGCATTTAATTGACCGAAAAAGTTGATATGACATTAAAAAAAACAACCAATCAATCAACCCTACTCAATTTACTTTTACTCATATCTGGAGTGGGAGAGATTTTTAGGGAACAGTCATTTAAGCTGATTAGTAATACACAAGTTCAAATCCACTATCAGTTTATTATGTTTACTTTTGGTTTTATACCCTTAGGAAAGGTATGGATACTCTAAAATTCTTTCATTTAACAACTCGTTAACAAAATAAAGTAGCTCATCAAAAATAACTTTTCTTAATGACGGTAAAGGTTGATATACCATTAAAAACAAAAGCCTTGATCTCTTTAACTCATAAAATGCATTTGGTCACTTTTTTCTTTCCTTCTTTGTTCTTTGTGACCATAATTACTACGGGTTCTTTGCTTTAACTGCTTTGCATGCATGTATGTATGTATGTATGTATGTATGTAGGGGATTACTTTTCTGCAACCCTTTCAGTTTCCCAGAATTTTAGTGGTGCTGCTGCTGGGATTGCGTTGTGAATTTCCCAGCTTCCAGATTAGACTGATGGGAGTTCATTTGATCAAAGCTGACAAGGTTTTTATTTTCAAATGCTTCTGGTGGATAAAGGATAACAAAGTCAGGTGGAGGAGGGACTCTCTTCATCCTCTTCATCATTTCTCTCACTTTCTTTTTTTTTGTATGTGAAACCTTGAGAAATATGGCTCTTTCCTAGCCAATGATTTTCTCTCCAGCTTTTTTCCCTCTCCCATACTCTCCCTATATATTTCCAACTTGCATCTAAATTCCATTAAAGTGCATTGTCTGTTACTCTTGCCACTTTTGTTTTTATTGTTTTTCCCCTCCTAGAAAATGTCTTGTTGACCACTAATAAAGGATTTATATCACTTAGGTTAACTTTTAGATGACCTTACAGATTTTCGTATTTCCTTTCTTTTACTTTTACTCATTGTTTGTTTTTGTTCTCTGGGGAGTAAGAAAGAAGTTTATTTTTGAGTATGATATGTTTTTATTCAAGGTATTTGGACTTCTACTCTCTGGTCTGTACTGATTTGATATTCATTGTCTGAATTTGATAGATAAATTTTGATTATTGTCATTAATCAAGTTATTCTGACTTCTACTCTCATCTTCAGTGTTATCTTCACTTCAATAAATTTAAATAATCAATTTCAAATTGGTATGAACCTATGTGAAGATTAAACTGAGGGTGAGAGTGAAAGTCCAAATGACTTCTATAAAGATGATAATCAAAACTCTTCTAATAATTTCAGACAATTGATATTTTTTTGTTTTCGTTTGCTTTTTGGGTTTTTTAAGGTATTTTGTTTTTCTTTTTCTTTCAATTCATTCTAAACTCTTTATTTTTCTTTTTTGTTCACTATAAAACTTATTTAAACAAAAGAATGTTTGCTTTTTTTAATTTTTCTTTTTTTTTGTTCCTTTTCCTTTCTCTTTTAAACCTTTCTTCCTGCTGATGTACAATCCAATCCCATGCTTTCTTTCTCTACTTGCTGAAATAACTTATAAGGAACAGCTTACAAGAAAACTAGTCAATTGTATTAAGGGATGTATGCATGTGCATATAGCTACACACACACATATGCATATATTTTTTTTCATATCGAATCATTACTCTTCTTCCTTCTCCATTAGTCTTTTTGTATTTTATTATTATTATTTTTATTTGTATTCTTTTTTATTTTTGATCAATCAAACTAGCAACTCATTTCATCGATGGCAACTTAAAGCTAGATCAGACTCAGCCTGATAGATATCTCCCATCACAGACTAATAGCATGGATCCAATTATATTCCTTTTAATTTCCATATTCTAATATCATTTTGAATTGTATCATATATATTTCTTTTCTTTACCCACTCTGCTTGTGGGGGAGAGGAATGATAAGAGAGGGGTGGGCTTATATTGAGGAAAGTTAGAAAGGTTTATCTAGAGTTAATTTTGTTAGTTTTTCAAATCTATTGCTATGACTTTTTCTACTAGTTTTGACTTTTATTGGATTATATTCTACTAATATTTGATGTTATCCTAACTTTAGTTTTGTCTTCTCCTTCAAACTATTTCTTGATGTTTTTTTATGTTCTATTTACATTTACCACATTCACAACCAAAGTCACATGACCATTAAAAGTTGATCTGCCCAACGATATCTTCATCAAACTTTGTAACTCTATTTCAATCGCTGATATTGCTCACAAATGGAGACCTATGACTCTCTCCACTTCTGCACATGCACCCACAAAACACAAATTGTATGTATTTCTATTGATGCCTAGACGGGCATCTGACCATGTCCATCTTATTTAAGTTGAATTGGGCTAATTGTATGACTTTATATAGAGATAGCCCCAATGTAGTATCTATTTATTTGGACCTACATAAAAGGTGCACGTTACATTTCTTTAAAAAAAAAAATTTTCTTACTTCTAGTTTTCACTTTTATTTATTTTTTCTTTTATCACTTTCTTTCTTTCCTTCTGTTTCTTTCTTAGTCTATCTCTTTTCAACCCAATTTTACTTGGTTATGGGAGTTTTTAAAACTAAGCCTTTTCTCTCTCTTTCCACATGATGCACACACACACACACACACACACACACACACACATATATATATATATTCCAATTGACCTAACCCATGCCATCACTTTCAAAAATGGACATTAAATCCTTTTACAATTCATCCCTTTTTTTTTAGTTTTTTTTATGACCTCTCTTTACAAAAATGGGTTTTTGAATATCAAAAATATCTTGAGCATTTGACCAATAATCATATGTATAAGCAAAAGAAAAAATGAGACTTATAAAAGCCTTTGATCTTAATAACATTTTAAACTTTCAATAATTTTTTCTTCATTCAAAAGTCTTAACTTGATTATATATTTCCCTTATTTTATTTTCTTTACTTTCGCTTTTAATTTAAACTTTTATCTAATAACATACTTTTTGTTTTATAAAAAGATAGCAGTTATTACTTAAGTATTTATATCAACTTCTTATAGCAATATAAGATCTCTTGCTGGTTTGAACTAAATTGTCACAAAATAGATCAGAAATAAGATGTCTATATTAATTTCATTAAAAAGAATTAAGTTTGAAAAACTCATTTGAATATTCTAAAAATAATTTTTGTTTTTAATACTTTAAGAATGTTTTGAACGAAAGGGTATTTTTGTTTTAAACTAAAAACTTTCTCAAAAAATATCTTATCTTGTATTGTACTGTTTGTTTACTTATGAAAATGAAATAAGTGTGCATAAACTAATTATGACGTGGTGAACGGTGCAAGTGAAAAATAAAACCTTGAGTCATGCAAGAGTTGCGTTACCTGATAGGACGGGTTTGTGCACCATTGCCAAAATGTCAAGGAACTTAGGTATTTAACAATGGCACCCGCAAATTGTTACATAAACAAAACCACAGGGTGGATCCTGCTGTGTGTCACCTTCTTTGTTAGCAAACACCTGTAATAAACGAACGATTTTCTATGTACAAATAATTTGTTAAAGAGTCATTCATAAGCTTTTAGTGAGCCTTGTATATATATATATATATATACTTAGGTATATATATATGTATTAAATATTTATTAAATATAAGAAAAATTGAATGGATTTGTTTTAAAGAACAATGTCAATACACGTTGTTAATGTTTAATGAAACATGTTTAATATATATATATATATATATATATATATAGAATCAACTTGCTAGGAATTATCACATATATATGTGTGTGTGTGTGTGATATATTTAAATATGAATGCACTCTCATACCCATATGTATGAAAATGGTTGCAGGTTTTATTCTTCTTTTATTTAACCTAATGAAGGTGCTATAAATCCATTCACATTTTATTTCTTATCCATCTTACTCTTTCAACCAATATTTATCTAAATTTTTGATTTGAAATGAATAAGAATAAAGGAAAATATAGGCATTTCATGGTTCTATAAAAGAAAAACCATTTAATTTGTGTGTGCGTACACGTGTGTGTTGATATACAAACACCAGAGTAAATAGAAATTATTTGCACTTAATACTAAATATGCTTTAGTAAAAGTGCACATGTTTTTTTGTTTTTTATTCTACCACCACCCCTCTCTCTATCCTTTTTTCTTTATATCTCTCTCTCTCTCTCATGTGTGTGTAAAATTGTCTAAGGTGAAAACTCTCCAAATAAAAAGTTTTCTATTGTCATTTCACTGAATATAGTCCTTACCTGAATCTCTGTGTGTGTGAGTGTGTTCATTATTCTATATCTTTGTTTTATTTCAATAAAATGTACATCAGAATTTGCAATAAGCTCAACATGGTTTGGAGGAGGTAAATCGTAATAATTCCATATTTCATTATTACCTTACATGGTGTTTCTCTTTACAAGAGTAAAATTAAAAGTAATCAGAATTACATCTCATCCTCCCTCTCTCCCTCTCAACTCATTTCAGTTTTCTTGTCTATTCCTAAAAATCTTCTTTGATGTCCAGAATTGAAATTTCAACTCCTGCAAGTAATTAAGCCATAATTGGCAAATGATTTCAAATCAAATCTGACATCTTTTAATCCCCAAGATCAAAAGATTTGATCTCGCTTTCAGATGATTATCAAGCCTTCATTAGCTAAATTTCTAAATTTTTCATTTCAATCCAAATTCTTGCCTCACTAACTCCCAGCCCTCCACTCTTCCTTAGTATCTCCTTCATCCTTTGAGTTGAGGTTACTGATTATACTACTTGACTTTTCCCCTGGACATTCATTCCATTTCTCTGTCTCGGTCTATTCTTTTATCTACCTTATCCACAGGATTCTATTTTTCTTTTCTCTTGTTTCTCTCTACCTTTCTCTCGACTTTTTATAGCCATTCTCAATATCCAACAAAAAAGAGATTAATTGTAGATTATAATAAATTGGTTCCTCAATGTCTGAAGGTTAAAACAACTAGATACAATTTAATATGTAACATATTAAATTACTACTATAATAATTATAATATGCAGTATATATCTATTTATAAAGAAAAAAATTATTTGAAAGTTATTCATGCATATAATGCTTATAAAATCAGAAATTATATATGTATTTATAAATTTATGTCTTGTCTGTGTGACATCATTTCTCTTCTCTCTCAGGCAACCAATCTTGGCAAGTGAGGTGCCTTATGGGAGCACATGTGGATGGTTCAAATTATTTTCTTTTTGGTGTTTGCTTTGGAAATATCTTCAAGATAAGATTTAAATTTACTACTAAAAAGCATGGAAATTACTGAATAATGCTCAAGTGTGTTTCTTCTTTTCTATGCTATTTCAATCATCAAACAAAAAATTACTATTTGGGAATAAAGTTTTTATTTATCTATTTAGTTTAATTTTGTAATTATTATCCTCTTAAATTATTAGAAAAAAATTTAGTGACAATGCTGCATTGTATTTTGAGGGGGGATTTTTTGAGATGAGGCTTCATAATTTGTGTATTAATTTCTTTCGGCCTGTTGTCCTCATCTTCATAGTTGTTGTTTCACCATGTTTCAGCCAACTCATCTTCTATCCTTCTTCAAGTGATTAACCGCAACACTGTATAGGAATGCTGAGTCTTGTACCCATATCTCTAGTAATTACTGCCTTCCATAGTGCTTTTCTATCACATTTTGGCCAACTAATCCTCCCACCAGCTTGAGTAGGAATTAAAACCGCTATCTTCAGAAAATGCTCACCCAGAACTGTAGAGACTCAATGCCTCAAATAGTTGCGCCACAGGCTTGAAGGTTGGATTTATGGTCTTATAAATACAATTATTTGTAAGCCACCGTATTACTATTACACAGACATTTGTTTCAATTTTATTTTTAGACAATCCAATTAGGCATTAAAAAAAACCTATGTAAAGAAAAAAGTGATACATTTTTAGTTCATTTTCTGAGACAAATGGAAAATTGTATAGAACCTCTATAAAATGGAAATTACTTCCTATATATCTCACAAATGTCCATAGTCAAGAAGCAGTATAAATTACTTATCCCTTAATGCTATTAATTCTTATAAAACAATACTCCATATCTATCAATATAATTAGTTTTATCATAAGCAATAATTACTAAAACATAACAAACACACAGATATATATAGAATATGCATTTTATATTTGAAACTACCCTTGAATAAATAACTAAAATTAATAGCAATCTGTATACAGGCCTATTTTGCTGTGTCTGCAAATAACGAGTCCTGTGGGTATGGACATTGAATAAGTTGATATATAGTATCAATTGAATCAAGATTAAAGCATATTAAGTATGCACCTATGTGTATATGTTACAAGTCATTCTAATATAACATCTTACAACCTCAAGTTTCTTTATTTTCTCTTCTAATCAATTCAACACATGGTACTTTTTTTAATATCCCCCCACAACCTTGATTTTATTATCATAACCTGTACACTTATTAAATTACTTTTTGTTTTGTTTTGTTTTTCTCTTTTTTTTTACATACATTTAAAAAGAAAAAAGAAAGACAAAACAAAACAAAAAACTAATTTAATAATGGTTAAAAATGTCTCTTTAAAATCTTTTTTTTGTCATTTCTTTTTGGTTGCAGGGATCTCTTGTTTAAGTTGTTTTTTCATTATTGGTTCTAAAATTTGGAAGATTGGTATAGATTGCTGTTTTATAAAGATTTCAGATTTTTATTTTCAAATATATTTGGGAATTTTTTTAAAATTAGATTTTTCAATTGTTCTCTTCAAATCAAGAAAAGGAGAGGCACTTACAAATACAAACAAACATTGTTAGAATATTTTTTTAATGACTTTTTAGGTTTCCTCCCATCATAAACATAATGAAATGTTTTTAAATCTCTTACTTTTAGGAAATTTGTATGTATTTTTATACATTCAGGATTTAATCTTTCATAGTCTGAGTCAATTTTATTTTTGTAGAAGGGAATATATGCATTTGTGTGAGAAATGAAGGGAAGGTATATATTACACACAGTGATCAAGTTTACCATTCATGTGCATAACCAAAGAATCTATTTATAAATTTATGTCCTGTCTGTCTGTCTGTCTGTCTGTCTGTCTGTCTGTGTGACAATGTTTTTCTCTCAAACAATAAATCTTGACAACTGAAGTTCCAAATGAAAACACCAAACTTGTCTATGATACAGATTGTTTTCTTTTTGGTGTTTGCCTTGGAAATGTTTTTTAGAAAAAATAGGATTTTAGAAATATTAAAATCACTGAAATTCCACAAAAGCTAAGAATTCTAAACTTTGTACGTAATTTTGCATTTATTTATCTAAAAATATGTATATACATATATATCTTTAACCATTATATGTTATCATGCTGTACAATTCTTTTCTGAAATGCAACATTCCAGTTTAAGTAATTGTGTAAACTTTGATCTATTGTGAACAATGATTTACCAAATAGATACTTAGGAAAACATTGAAAAAATTAAATAATCAGAAATCCAAAATTTTCTAAAGGAAAATTTTTATATATACTAAAAAATATGAATACCTATAAATGTGCCTGGGTGTATATATATTTATATATACATATATCTGACCTCTACTAAACTATCAACACTTTAAAAACTATTAAATATTAAATGGCTCATATGCCATAAAACAAACCAACTCATTAAGAACTCTTTAGCATTAATAAAACTAGAAATGAAGATACTGTTTCCTAAATCTATCTCTGTTATGTGACCACTACTCGTGATGATATTAATAAAAAGGCAGTTCTAAGCTTCTGGCTTTCTTTGAACTCTTATTGGCTTAGTTGAAAGTGAAAGTTTTACACACACACAACAAAAGATTTAAATGAAAAATCTTGATAACATTTTCCTTTTCTGTGTAGAATTAAAAAGAAGAAATAGATTATCTTAAAGCTTTTTATGAAAAATTTTCTTTTTTTCCTATGCATTCTTCCATCCTGCACCATCCACTTCTTTGGATGTGTAAGCACTCATCCGCCAAATATCACCTTAAAAGTTTTGCGTCTAGCTAATCAAAGATTTTTCCTCACAAAACAAAATCCGCACCTTGCTGCTTCTTTGCCCTGATCGTTCTGTTCATTGTCTTAAAAGAATAAAGTGCAAAGAATTTCTACTCTACCCACCCCTTCCCCATTGATTTAAAACTTTAAAAATTTCACCTTCTTATCATCTAAGCCTGAATAAGCTGGCACTGAATCGCTTGCCATGGTCATCATCATCATTGTGTTGTGGATGTTTGTGTCACTTATCTCGTTACAGTACAGGGGTCTGTACCCTCTCTTTCATATTTTTTCTCTCCTCTTACAAAGGTCTATTAATACTGCCAGCTTAGCCTCTTGACTTAGAAAATGCTTTTATACATAGCTTAGAATTTCTTGTATTTCTATGGTTTTCAGCTGTCGTAATAGGATCTTCTTGCTCGTGGGTTCTGAAAAATACCATTGTAGAGAGTATTGAGTAGAGAAATCTCTAAGAAAGTATATTAATGCATCCGGATTTTTGGTTTATTAGAAAAAAGGATAAGGATAGCAATAGATAGAAACAGAGAATGATTGCAGGAGGGGGTAGCTTTTACAGTGATCAACAGAAAGATGGAGAGAAGAAAAAGAAAAGAGATAAGAAAGAGAAACAAGTAGTAAGGCAAGTATTGTCGTCTTGTTTCTTTCATTCAACCTCAACCCAACCCCCATAAAAAAGAAAACAATGATTAAATTCATTTTTAAGTGAATTTGATTTTTGTTACCAAGTCTATAAATTATTTTTTGCTATTTTCTTCCTCCTCTTTTTAGTTTCCTAAAAGTGAATAAAGAGAAATTATTTGATTACCTAGCCAGAATTTATGAAGTGACATGTAATCCTCGGCATTCATCCTGCACTCGTTAACATTAATGTAGTCCAGTATAACTGAGCCAACAATAAAAATGGGTTTATTAGCTTTTATGTAATACGCAGCTTTTACATATTTTGTTCATTATATGAATAATATAAATATCTTTCTCTTCAAATAAATTGGTATTTATAATTTTATTGTATTTTCTTGCACTTTTATAACAATTCATCTATTACACAAATATTATTAGTGTTTGTCTAGTATTTATCAGAATTAGCTAGTTTTCTGGAAAGCTGGCAAAATGCATAATGTTATCATTTGAATATTCTTTTCATAACTAGGTATATCTAATATTTAAGAATTGCTTGGAGAGTATATGTAGCTCTTCTTCACTAATCCTTTCCTATCTAGATATAGTTTTCATACCATTGTCAAACAGCTGGAAAATCTTTTAAAAACATTTTTTTTTTTTTTTATGATTTGTGATCTTGAAATAATTATAGCAAAAATCAAATGAAAATAGTGGCAGGGTGAGACCGAGGGGTTGAAGTAAACATTTGGGGTCATAACATTCTCTTTGGTTTATAAGATTTCTTTGCACAATCTCTTTTCAATCTCCATTTTTATAAGCTTTAAATTTTGTGGTTTCTTTTTTTCTTTGATTTTAGTTGGTTTTTCAAACTTTAATTCTTAATTCTCTTCACAGTATTATTTTGCCCTTGTTTGTTGATCTGGTTTCATCCTTTCCACTCTGAACACAGATTCTTTTACTTTGAGCTCACTTATCATCTTCTTTACTTGAAAAACTTTTTTATATTATTATTTACAAATACTTTTTAAGGCCAGCTTATCCTACACAACACTATTATCTCTATCTCCCTCTGCTTTTTCCATCTTTTTACTTCTTGATCTTCAAACCTCTCACTCTTTTCCACACTCTCTCACTTAATACGTCTTCATTCTGATTTTTCTTTTCATCTTTTCTTGCAAATATGAGCTCTACCTCTTGTGTGGGAGGTTTTTCATGTTGATAAAGTCCTCCCTTATTTCAGTACAATGCCTTTTCATCACTTTTGTTTTGATTCGTTTTGTTTTGATTTGTTTTGTTTTGTTTTGTTTTTCCCCTCCTCTAAATGTTCATTCAGGTGAACAGCTTAACTACAATCATCCAACACCATTTTAGTCTCTCTCTCTCTTTCTCTCTCTCTCTACTTTCTTCTCCTCTCTATCTCTCTGATTACCTCTTCACCACATGCACACACACATATGCCATTGTTATTACTCTTAACACTTCATCTCTTTATACCATCTTTTGCCAGAGAGATATCTTTGCCTTTTCTCTTTCCTCTTTTTTAATTCATCCTCTTTTCTTCTCGTGATTACAGCTTCCAGCAAACAACACAGTCTTGCGGAAAATGGATTCACACCACCAAGAGTTAAATGTGTCTTAGTTCTGTTATATTTCCCACGTTTTAACAGTTTATCTCAATTTATACACCCTCTGTTCACTCACTCACTCACTCCATATATCCCTGTTTTTTTTTGTTTTGTTTTTATCCAATTATTATTTTTACAATCTTCTTAAATGTGGAAACCATAATACAAAAAGGCAAATTTTATTCCTTATATTGGTCACTTAATGTTGTAAACAAACTATTTTCTGTCTGGAGAAACTTCCAGTAAAACATATTACTAGAGTGTATAGACTTCAACTTAACACAAGAAGGGGGATATAGGCAAAATATCAGATGAAACACTTTACAAAATAAAACTATATAAGATTCTGAATTTCTTAAAAGAAATACAATTATATTCTAAAATATGAGCAATTGTTCAACATTCCAAATTCCTGATAAGAAAGGAGGAACAATGAAAGAAAAGAAATGGAAGTTAATAATCAATTAAGCACAAAAAAGTTGAGCTCTTTTTTCCCACCTTGGTATCCAAAAGGATTTATCTAGACAACCTACTTTTTCATATACATTTTTCTGCTAAGTAGATCTGACCAACCAGATAAAGGAAAATATTCATTACAAAATGATCAATTTGCGCTTCCATCCTTTTTCATATGTTCCATGTAAAATGTCCATGAAAGAACCCATTTCCTCATAATAGAGAATAATTGACTGTTGAAATTTTTACCATTGAAAATCGGGTCATAAGGAAGCTTTTTTAGTTTATAGTGACCCATGGTTTTTGTTCGGAGTGACCTTCTCCTAGATGGGTTGCCTCCCACAGCTTTAGCGGGTCCCATCTACCCTCTCTATTTAATCCATAGCTGGTGGGAAATGGGGATCCATACCTTTCCCAAGGGCATTAGTCTACAAGTGAATATGACAGAATTACCAGGATTTGAACATGTGTACTGTGAATCCAGAGTCCAATTACCTAAGCACTGGTCCAAGTGGCTTTAACAAGAAAAGAAAACAAAGAGAATTTTAACTTTATTTCACCCAACCCAATAGATGGATAAAGGTTGGATCATAGGAACTTAGAAAAATAATTAAAGTATTAGAATTTGAACAAAGATCAAACACATTACCGGCACTCTCCAGCTAATATTGTCATACATTGCATATTCTGTTGCTTATCTTGTATATTAAAAAAAAAATGCTGTTAACAGTACAATTTCCCTTCTATAAGCAAACAGTTTACTGGTCTTTATCTATTAATGTTGACTTTAGTCCTCTATAAAAACACATAAACCTGATTCTGAACTAAAAGCACATTTTATCCTTTCCTTTTAGCAATACACTCTGGATTTTGGATAAAGTCCAACCCGACCCTTGCCAAATTTCCATTATCTTTAATAGCTTATCAATCAACATTAGAATCATTTGCTTATAGGAAAATATTTTTTATTTCTTATTCTTTAAGACTGCTTCAAGAAGTGTAGTAAGCCATAATCTGTTCTCTAATTTTCAAAGATTAGCCATTCCTCTCACTGCTATGGTACCAGCCCCACATTCTGACCATAACTCGCACACAATCTGCAAGGAAACTTTTTCAAATTTATTTGAAAAAATGTATCTATATTTCCTTTAAAAGTAAAAAAAATTCATAAGTTTCTGCAAAAAAAGTCTTCAGGCCTGAAGTTTAAAATCAACTTTAAAAAAAAAAAAAAATATGCATGAAAAACAAATAAACTAAAATGAATCTAGCCATCAATCACTCCCTTCCTGTCTCACATACCAAAGACATATTTGTGTCTCTATTTTTACACTTGCATTATATATGTATATTTATAAACGGATTAAAATAATCTTCTCACCTAAAAAAGATTTTTTAATTCCTGCCAGTGTCTTTATCTATTTCTTAGGCAAGAAAAATTTTAGCAACATTTTTCTTTTTTTAAGTAAATAGAAATGGATGGATTATTTTTATGAAAGACTGTAAATGCCTGTTGGTATGATTATGACAACATTTTTCAGATTTTTGTTGTGTATGTGTGTGAAAGAAGATTTGTAGTAGAAAAGATGCATTAATCTTGCTGGAATAGATGAAGCCTGTTTAGAATCAGAATCATTGCTAGTTTGTTAAAAGTAGAAACAGCTTACTAAACCTAAGTTTTACTTGGTTCATATTCCTAAAAACAGCCATTCTTAATAATTATGATTTTGGTTCTGCTTGGCCACTATTTATCATCTTTTTTGCTTGTTATGAAGTCAATTTTTTGTTCATTCTTGTGATAAAAATCAGAAAACATCATAAAAAATTCCAAAGAATATTGTAAAATTATTATTGTCATTAATAACTCACAGAAATCAACATAAATTGTAAATTGTAAATATATATGAAAATGGAAACAAAGCATAAATAGTTATCTTTCATTCAATGATTGAAAAAGCAGAAAATATTTAAAACAAAGTTAAGAGTCCTCAGTTATTGTGATTATTTCGCAAATTTCATGATTTCAATAAATTTTAGTACTAAATTTAAATCTATTATTTTTTTAAAACATTTCCAAAACAAACACCAAAAGAAAATAATCTGAACTATCCATAGGCATGGCCTATTAATGAATATGGCCTCATTACATTTACTGGCTGATTTCTTTTATTGTCTATTTATGTCTATTTTATGTAAAAAATGCATATTATCAAAACTGTCTACAAATACATAGATAGTTTTCTGTTTCCCAAATAAGTAATAATAAAATAAAGTATTTTAGGCAAGCAAATAGATATTAATATAAAAAATATGCAGTAATACAAAAACATAAGTAAAAGGAACTTAACATTTTCTCTTTTAAATGAATTTTCTTGGGAGTTTTTTCATTTTTTAAAAACATTGCAGAGTATTATTTGATTCCATCTGATGAATTTATTTGTATATTATTGTAAAATATATTTACAACAATTTTTATTGCAAATTTAAGTGCTTTTGATTTTTCAATGTGTTTTTCACATGTAAAACTATTTTGAAGAATATATTCCCAAAACTTGTTCTACAGACACTCTTGTTTTGGATTCATGATATTATTCTATGAATTGATTTCCTAAGATTTTAAATAGGGTTGTGACATGATGGTAGGGATACCTAGACCCTAGGTTCGGAATGCCTATCACTAAGCAGAATCTGATGGGATCTAACAAGGCTTGTGCTAAACTACATGACCCTAGTGATTTCTATACAAATAGTTCATTAACAAAGCAGAATTGAACCTGAGAAAATACCACAGCACAACCGTATTGAATGATGATGTGCACATTTAGTAAAACAGTATTTTACAATTCTTGAGTTTGAGATATTACCACTATGCTACTGAACTTCCCCCAATATGTATGTATGTATGTGTGTGTGTGTGTGTGTGTAGTTCTAATCCATTTTAAAAGTTGTTAAAGCTCCTTGTATAATCTATACACTTTTTTCAAATGAATCAATGTCACTGAGAAATATTTACCAAGACATAATTAATATTAATTTTTTTTATTCTTGCCTGGTAAATTTAATGTGTATATATTTTGATCAAAAGATTCTTGATATATATTATACATAAACATATATTTTAATTTCCACCCTTATTTCATTTTGAAAGTCTAACACTATAGAAGACAAAGAAAAATGCTTCACCTAATACCCTACCTAAAATACCTACTACTTATACCTACCAATATTTTTTATAATGATATCCAACTGAACATCTAATGGGTTTTTTTTTTCTCTACATTTCTATTTCAATTAAATCCAAATTTAGTACCTTCTAATCTTATTGAATGATCAAATGTTTTTCTCCTTTCAGATTTCTTAAATGTATTTTTCCTTTTCCCTTTTTAAATTCACTTTTGTACATGTTCACTTTCTTCCTAAAACCAATGTTTTAAAACTGATTCATGGATATTTTCAACGAATCCAAATTTTTTGAGCTTTTTAATCGTTCTTTTTCAGATTTAGTTTAAATTGTTTTTTGGGGATTTTATTTGTTTTATTAAGATTTTCTAAATGTATTTTTTTTTACTTTTAAAACTTTCAAAAATGGGTTAGTGCAGAAATCTTTTAAAATGTCCTAAACAAGCAATTCCTTTCTTTGTTTTTCATATTTAAATGCAAAATCTGAAAGGGAAATTAGGAAAAAAGTTAGTTTAATGTTTTTGAAATCAATAGTAAATACACATGGAAGAAATATAAAATCAAAATATGGATTTCTTTTCTTTTTTTATTCATGAAATATTTCTTTTTACCTGTTTTCATTCTGATTTCACAAATCTGACGTTTTCTCCTGCATTTTACCATAGAATGACTTTATCATATTTGGTTCTTTATTTTCCATTACACATATTTAATTAATTTTAGTTTATTCAATGTACAGGAACATTTTAAAATGTTCTTACAATTAGTATTTGAACTCTGAAGTCTACTTAAAAATTGGGATTAAGAAACACTTATAAAAATATTATCTGTAAAAACAGTACCTCTATGTTATAGCTTATTATATTTTAAAACCAATAAAACTATATTAACCAGAGGAGTGTCAACAACATACCATCTCAAGACAGATCTCTAATTTTTGGAGTTCTTAATTTTATTTTATTCATTGTTATTTCATTTTATTTTTTTTAAGTTGTTACACCTAAAATATTCAACTACAACTTGTCTCTGATCCAACATCAGAGGACATTACAGATTATACAGACATGGTCACAATTATATGAAGGTCAATGAGTATGCATTACTACGTTCACCTGTTATTATGGTGTTGAATTAAATTTGTTTTATTCATTTTTTCTTTTTCTTCCTGGTTTTAGTAGCACAATTAATTTAATTTCTATTTGTTTTTCTATTGGTATTTTTCAGAACTTTCTGCTTTCACTATCAAAGGGAGAAAAACTGACAACGATATCAGAAGATAGACGTCAGGCTTTCAACAATTGGTACAAAGAACAAATTCGAAGATCCTCCATAACTTTACGTGAAAATCCACTGAAATTGGCCTCACCAGTGCCTGTCAATTCCTCACTGATTGATGCCCATGGACCACGCCTTGGTCCATTACCCCCCAACTCAATCCTCAAACCTCCACAATGCATCTCCCCAATAAACAACTCTGTTGCTGCTTCTGCAGCCAATACATGTGGCACAACCACCATAACTACACCTTCACCTGCGCAATCACCCCCTTATGCCTTGTCCCATGGCAGAACACGTATGCGTACATCATTTGACCCTGAGCATGAAATTCCTAGGCTTCAACGATGGTTTCAGCAGAATCAGCACCCAACTCGGGAGCAGATGGTACATTATTTGAATGAACTCAACTCCTTGGAGTCACGCAAGGGGCGGAAGCAGTTAGATTTGACCAACATTATTTACTGGTTTAAGAATGCTCGTGCTGCTTTGCGCCGGGCAAGTAAAAACCTTGAGGACAGTCTTGAAGGCTGTGAGGAGAACGCAAATGGTGACACATATGGAAGTGCCCCAGATTCTCTCCCTTATCTCCCTAACCGCAATGCAATTTACATTGTGCCTCATCCTCTCCATACCTCTTACACGAAAGACTGTGGCAATGCAATGGATATGACCACTACAAGTCATCATCAGGATGATGGTAAGCCTTTGGATGTTAGTCAAAAAAAGATGGATTCCCTCAAGGCTGCTGCTACTACCACCACTACTGAGACTTCTCCCCCTCCATTGCCTCCGCTCCCTCGTACATCGTCTGACGATAACATAAAAGACAAACTGGACAATAGCAAGTCTTACCCACCTACAGACGAAGGTGGTGTAAATCTCGCTCCCCAAAGGGACAACCTAGAGAATCTGGGTCCTAAAGAAGACAATACATTCAATAACAGTAGGTTTCGTGATAGTTTAGAAAGCACATGTTCCAAAGATGAAAGCTCTTATAATCACTCGGGGGCAGTGAAAGACGATCTTCCCTACAACCACACAGGTATCTCAAAAGAAAATGAAGAAGGGGTCATGCATAACCATAAAAAGTTCAAAGATGAAGAAATGGACTGCGATGATGGTGACTCATCAATTGACGATAATCGATCACTGGACATGAACTCAATGTCAAGTCAAGATGTTGACCAGTTCAACATTGTCGTCAAACAAGAGATTGATGATAGTAAGTCACCGGACAGTGTGAACATGAAGCCAATGTCCGGCAGTGGTCTTGCGCAGACCCTGCAGGTCCCTGGCCACATGCCTCATGGCCTGCCAATGCATTACCTCCCCTATAATGCCCAGTATTATAGCCATTTACAGGAGAAATCACACTCAAAATCGCACAGTCTTAGCCTGGAGAAGAAGCGACGTACTCGCGTATTTATCGATCCACTGACAGAAATTCCCAAACTTGAAAAGTGGTTTGCGGAAGAAACGCATCCGTCAGCCTACATGATCGATAAATATTGTGAAGAACTCAACCAGTCTGAGTATCGACAAAAATTTCCCAAGCTCGAATCTAAGAATGTTCAGTTGTGGTTTAAAAACCACCGTGCAAAAATTAAGCGAATACGCTTGGATTTTGGTGACAAACAGTCTGGAGTGTGTCGTGACAACTCTTTAGAGCTTACAGAAGTTTCTGATATGGGATGAGCCATCTCCTACCTTGATAACTAAAAAATTTATCCATTGCTTTTTTTTTTCCACAATTGGCTCAGTACATATTTAAAACTGCCACTTCAAATTTTAGTATTATGTATAGATCTCATTTTTTTTTTAAGAATATCATATTTATTGATGTATGACACGCAAATCTCTCTTTCCTTAAAAAAAAAATCTTTGGAGTTAAAAATCTATTTGTATATTTCTTATGTACTATTAAATTCTTCACAATAATTGAAATTTGGACTTCTTCATAACTTTCATATAGATTTTAAAGTTCCAATTTTGGAAGAAACAAGTGCGAGTTCTATGCCAATAAATATGGTAGATCAATAATGACACTCCATTTCTAATTGTCATATGGGTTTGGAAATTTAATCTATACACAAGAAACATATATAAGTAAATTCTATAATTACAATGTTTATAATGAAATGGACAGCAACAGTACTTCCCACATAAAACATGCTCCCCTGACCATCTCTCTTCATGGTTTTTAGAATCAAAATTTTATTTTTTAACAATGGCATGATTTTTGTTTTGTCTTTATTTGTGGACAATCCCAAAAATATTTCTTTTATTTTTATTTACTTTTTTTTTTCAATGTTTTCACTTATGACATTTTGGTTCCAAGAGAAGCAACAACAAAAAAAGGAAAAGAAGAGGAAAAGACTTCATATTCTCAACTTAGAAAGGAAACTTTAAAAATGAAATATTCACTTTTGTCTGGCATGTGTAAATTATTAGGATTGATTTTGTTAAGGCGGCTGACTCCCCCCCCCCTTTTTTTTGCATCAAGCATCAAGAAAAAAATGAAACTAAAAAACAAGCAAATATGAAATGCATGGTTTTATTTTTTTTTTAAACTTTATTTTATTTGAACTGAAATATTTTTTCTACTGTGTGGAAATGCTATATCTTACCATTTTTATCTACATTCAATAATACTCTGTGTACGTACACATGATTGTGTGTGTGTGTGTGTGTGTTTGCATGTCTGTATGTGTGTAGATGTATGTATATATTTATATATGTATAAATGCACATCTTTTGCATATGAAATTTGAAAATTAACCCCCTCCCCCTATTATTATTGTTGATAATTCTGCCTCTTCTTCACTTTATCCACTTCTGACTAGAGTGTCTTCAAAGCAAACACATACACACTCATTCCCATCCTCAATGTTTAAAAAAATTAAAAAGGTTTTGTTCATTGAACTGTTCTTGTAGTTTTGTTAGAGGAAACACGTCAACAGGCACTCCTTATATACACACACGTGCAAATACATGGGAAAACTATTATCAATTTGAACACAGCAAAATAGCTTTATATACTGTGTACCAAAACTGCTGCAAAAATTTCTTTAGAAACTTTCAATACTGTAACCATCTAAAATTACAGAAGAAAAAGAAAAAAAAATACTGTCCATATAAAAATGCTCTGATAATGTTCAACACTTTACAGACAATTTAAAGCGATTAAAGTGACAAGTGTTTAGCTTTTTGTTTATTTATGTCTGTGTTCATGTCTCCTCTGAACAGTTCTATTCATGTAGAAACAAACAGACAATTTTTTTTTAATTTATGGTCCAAAAGAAAATGAAGAAAAATTTGGTGAAACTTAAAAGGAAAAGAAAGAATATGAACATTTTTAGAAAATATTCAATTTTACAGTGAAAATTTTGCTCAAAGTGAAATATTGCATTTTAGTTAAGTATTCCTTAATTATGAATTATTAATTTCAATATTTAAAAAATTTTAGATAGAAATTTAACATGTTCTGTCCTGAAACAATAACAAAAGCTCCCCAAAACCCAATTCTAAACCAAACCATGACAGATACAAGTATCATCATCTTGTGATTGTTTGTGTTGTTGTTTCTGGTACTGCTGCTGCTGTATGAATTTTTATAAATATGAATTTTTATTTTTTTCTTGAATTTCAAATCTAATGGCCCTCTACAAAAGCGCCAAGTACATGAAGAGATTAGACGTGTAGGGTCACACAATCTGTAGGCACAATAGTTTGACGTGGGGTACTGAAGCTCAATAACAAAGAGAAGTTTAGGTTTGGTGGAAGCAATGAAAAGTTAATTATTAATCTTTTATATATATATATATATATATATATACACACACACACACACGCAC
>JAYKTE010143053.1:0-13137 GCA_036873565.1 Xipholeptos notoides | reverse complement strand
CTAGGCCAGTTTTACTTGCTCATCATATTCTCATGCTTTTGGAATTAGTTTTGTCTTTATGTTGGTTATAGCTCTATGGTCTATGCTATTTATCACACATGTTCCTTTATTTCCCTGTATTATTCAGATTTAAGTTTTATTGTTATTACTGCCTAACTCAACTTATAACTAATACATTTCGCATATTTCAGATTAAAATGTCACCTGGCAATTATTTTATATAAATTTTCGAGACTCTGTCTCGAAGAAATATATTTCAAACCAAAATACTTGTTGTGGATGATCCACGATATTCTTTAAATTCGGCTGGTGGCCCATGGCCTGAAATGCAATAGGAGTTGACATAGGTCTGTTGGTATGCCTATCCAGATATAAAAATGGAACACCATCCAATAAAAAGACAGAAACTGCGGCAGTTTTGCAGAAGGAAAATGTTCTCGAAAGCATCAACCAAAATACCTTGAAATTTTTTGTTTGGATAAGAGAAAGTTGAGGGGGTGTAAAACTAGAGAAAGGGGTATATAATGAAAGAATATAGATTATACAGTAAGAGAAAATGGAAGAAATAAACTAGGTGTGAGAGTCAGTAGAAGTAATGAAAAAGAAAAGGAGTTGAAAAAGGGGTATTATAAAGAGGAGTATAGAATAAATAAATAGATAAATAACTAGTATCTAAAGAATTAAAAGATAAATAGTAGTAATACGTGCCTAAATGTGGGTAGATGAATAGAATGAGAAGAAACTTCTTCGAAATACGTTCTACTTAGAAAAAAAAAAATTGGTCTTTTCGCATCTGTGTTCAGGCACCGATCTAAAGAATAGTCTATAATTAGAGAAAGATCTTTGGGTTCCGTATTTTTTAGCTCTTCAGGCACTTTTTGTTAAGCTTGTGTTTACCCTGGCTGTACTTTCTAAAAATTCGGCTTCTTTCTCTATTCGGCTTTGGTTCCACATCTCTACTTGCTACTGCTACTTGCTTTATTCGTTCACTTCATGAATAAAATTTACCAGCTAACTAATCAAATAACCAATCAGCCAGCTAACCAACCAACCAATTATCCAGTAACGTTTACTAAAGTCCCAGAATATATTAATGTTTTCAGAGAAAAAAAATGAAAATTGAAAAAAGTATACCTAACTAATGTTATTCAAATAAAAATCTTGCATGTGAACTTAATTTTTTTCAAATTTAGAAAATTTCTACATTTTTTAAACGTATTATAACTTTTTTACGAATAGAGTTTCATTGAAAATAATGGTGAAATAATTTATTAAGGTTTCTTTTAAGTGCTTAGGCAAAGCCGGGCAATACTTCTAGTATATCTATAAAAGTGAAAATATGTGTGTGCGTGTGTATACAAGTAATTAGTCTCTACCAAACACCTCATGCAATTTCTGGTCTAATGACTTGAAACTTGAAATAAAGAGTATTCAGACCTTGGTCTAGCTTTTTAATAGGATTTCAACCGGAAAAATACTGGTCAGTGGTTAATATTTTCATTTTAAAATTTGATTCAGATTGCATTTACCTCAAGCATCTTACGACTAATATGAGAATACGAATAACAGTTAAATATCAAAAGCTTTCTTATTAAATAAAAATTAAGAGTCATGTAAAAATATTTCAACTCTCTTTAAATATCTGAAAAATATTACTACGTTTTTATAAATCACAGAAATATTCAATTAATCATTAATAATTTTTTCGTTTTTTTTTTTTGTTGTTGGGGGAGCAAAGTAAATTTGGTTAAAAAACTGGTTGTATTTTTCTCAATTGGAAAGGAAAATGTTAAACTAAAACAACATAATTATAAAATGTTGAGAATTTCTTGAAATATTTCTTCGTTTTGAACACATTTTTTCCTATATATAGGCTTCCTTAACTGCCTTAGTAGCAAGTTCCCGGCGCCTGGACAAGGTCGGAAAATACCTATAGTCTTTATATAAATAAAAGTAAAAATTGTTGTGTATGTTTGTCTGTGTAATCAGTCCCCACCAAACTAAACTGCCAAATTTGGGTCTACAGATTTTATATTTTATATATAGGGCATTCAGAGCTGCAGATATATGTGGTATATAAACCTGGAGATCCCTTCCTAATTGGTTTTCAACCAGAAACATAACTACTAAGGGGTCAGCATTTGGAATAACAAAAACACAAATAAAAATGAATACAAAAGTGAGCATTAATATAATGCATACACGAAATTTGCATATATACGGTGCTGCTTTTCTATATAGTTGGCTTCCTTAGCTACCTTAGTTGCAAGTAACTAGCGCCCTGGAAAAACTGGGCAATACTTTTAGTTTGAATAAAAAATAGTCTTACATTCTTTTGGTGAGTAATATTCGGGAATGCAAAATTATTGTATAAATTGGTGTATGAGTGGAATTCATTCATATAGAATAATATTGTGTTGTATGACTTTTATGAAACCAGTGCTATTGATGTTAGCCCAGTTAGGAAATGGGTTCATCGATTTCAGACGTGTGAGTGAAAAAGCGCACACCGGATCCTAAAATTGACTGCATCGTTCATTGCTGCCAAAAGTGCTTCGAGAATGGTAGAGACTATGTAGAAAAAATTCTGGAGCACAAAAGGTTACTCGTTATAATAGTTCTGCTCCTGTCTTCGTAGCCTTTTAACCTAAAAACCAAAAATAAAATTATTGTATTATTTTTAGAACGACTGTCGTAGATCCAAAGAACAAAGTGTTTGACCACAAAACAACCCAAAATGGAAATGCTTCCCATAAATCATTGTATTTTTTACTTTGGTGTCAACTGAACTATATGGTTTGCTCTCCAGTGTCAACGAGCACCATCTGCTAGGAGCAACATAAAGTGATTTTTAGTTTCCACTGGAATTTGAACTCATGCATACATTGTTCAATTTATTGTTTTTATTTATTATTTTACTAGAAGTATTGCCGAGCCTTTCTTGGGATTATTTTGATGCTTCTTTTGTGCTAATTTCTGTGTACGAAAACTGTCATAATTTTTGAAATCTGAAAATTATCCCAGTAAACTAAGTATTGACACAAAATGATCAACGTAGCCACCCACCGACAGTAGATGCTAAGGGCTCGGAAAGGCTCAATTTTTAAAGAAGCTATTTTTTCGACTCAAAAACAAAACGAATTTCTTCCACAGATCCGAATAACCCATATATCAAATTTCTAATCTCTAGACCCAAAATTGGCAAAGTATACCATTTCTCACACACATACTGTCTCTCTTTCTCACTCTCCCCACACACAAGGTCACTTTTATATATGTATAAGGTTTATCTATTTTTAGTTAAAACAAGCGAGTTATGTAAATGTATAGCTTATGATATATTAAGCCACAGCTACTGCTGGCTTAGTATTACTAACTCCTGTGTAAGAAAGATTGATATATGTACAAGATACTGGGATATTAGGAACATCAATACTTCCAGTAGTTTGATCCTAACAAGCAAATGATGAGAATGCTGTAACATTATTTCGTGACACACTTACAGTAATTGCGTGTCACACCAACGTAATGGGACGTAGAAGCCAAAAGGTACTGTTATAGATAAAAACAGTGAGACGAGAAATGATTCCCATCGCCCATTCTCTATGTCAAGGATGGTCGACAACGGCTGAGTGTTTGTAAGAAAGAATGGTATTGTGAAGCAGACAAAAAATAAACACATTAACAGACAGTCGAACCGCGAGGAATGAAGAAAACTATTCGTTATGAAGGGACGAGATGTGAGTAGAATTTTTTTTTTCGAATTCCAAACTGGATGAGAGAATGAATTTAGAATGACAACATGAGACACATAATAATTCTGCTTGTTGCCCAGTAAGTAAGCCACATCTTTTCTCACCTCCAGCAAATAATCTAGGACTCTATTATTTAACAATGTTAAAGAATAGCTGCGTGAAAAAGTATTTGTTCCATCAAAATTCCATTTACTATTTGAATATGTTATGACATAAACTAAACATAAAGACACTTTCATTTCTCAAGTAAATGTTCTAATTAGATACAATTAGTAACTTGCACAAGCAACAGTACTCGTACATAGCTTACCACTTATTATCATAAGATTATGTATATAAGATGGTAGTTTCAAAAGTAATGCCTCCTATTTTTTTTCCTTTTAACTGAAAAAGTTTCTACGAAGACGGGAGTGATACCATTGAAGTAAGTGACCTCTTGTGCTCTAAAATGCACATTTGCTAGTGGTAATTGAACAAGATGGTCCATTTTGGCATCCGGAGTGCGCTTTATCACTGACATCTCTGTTGCCACTCTGAAATCAACAAAGCCATCTAATTGTGGTGACGTCAACTGTGCTGAAAATCAACAGCATTGGATTCGTAAAAGTAAAAAAGTGGAAAAATTCAATAATGCATCTCTGCTTCTGACCCACGTCCATAACTGGGGTTACTTTCTTTGAGTCTCACACCATCAATATCTGCAACGAGATATGAAACTTTCATGAGATAAACGCACAAGTTAAATAACTATATCAATGCAATTTGCAATCCTATTTGATTTATTTAAGCAGAATAAAAAAATAAAACAACACTCGTATTATTAAACTTAACTTTTCATTATGTTTATATCACTTTTTTCGCTTTTTTATTTCATTTTTCGTTTCGAAGGATATATGTAGCCTGTGGGCCCAAAGGTCTTATTACTGAAGATTTTTTTTATTTTTAAGGTGGAAAAATAAAAATAGGGCAATAAAAAGTGAATACTACCCTGAACTTCATACTAATTTTCTCCAAGCACAACTGTTGCACATTTGTAAGAATTCAATTTTAACAAAACAATCTTTACTAAAACCATCATTGATGCAGTAAATATTGTCGAGGTGACTAAAAAACTCAATTGTAATTGGTCAGATTTTTTAATAATGCTAGCCAAAATTTCAGCATTCGAGTCGTAGATTACGATTGAAATAATTAATTAATAAATGCAACTATATTTCGCTGGGAAAAATTTATGGAAAAATGTCTTTTAATTCTACATGCAATTTTTTCAAAAATTCCCTTCGGCATTTTTTCAGTGATTTTTCGTCTGGTGACAAGACAGCCTAATAATGTTTTTAAGATTTAACAAACTTCAAATTTCAAGTAAAAGTTTAAAAATTAAATTAAAGTATTTGTGCTTCAAACTTCGTCATCTGTACAGAGTCCATTTATAATAATTATAAAAAAAAACATGATATCCTCACATGAGGACGGGGGAATCCGGATTCTAGAATTGATTAGGCAAAAAAGGGTTGGAAAAGACTGATCTAAGTAAATAACAGCCCTAATTCCAAAACACATGAACATGCAGTTTTCAAGTCATAGCAGAGAACAAAATGAGAGAAAACTCTGAATAAGTTAGCCTACAGCTATGTTGCTTAAATGGCAGTGCACATGAATGTCAAATCTCAAGTCTATACCTGGCTCGGTAAATAATGTGAAATTTAGTTGCATTAATTATTTTGTTTTTTCAATTTTAATCTACAATTTGAATGCTCAAATGCTTCCTAATTTTGTCTTAAAACTCTACCTATTACAATTCGGCTTGTTATTTGCTGCAACATATATTTGCTGGTATCAATGATGGTTTCATAAAAGTTTGTGTTGTTATTATTAAATTCACACAGATGTGCAACATCTGCATTTAGAGTAAAATAGCTTAGTTTAGGGTAGTATTGGCATTCGTTTGACTATTTTTCCTTCTATCCTAAATGTAGGTCACAGAATAAAAAAAAATCTAGAGTGATATAGATATTTTGGTTCACAGTCTATTCCCAAAAGATGTTTACAATTTTTTTCAAATATATAGAAAAATAAATATCACGTCAAAATGAAACATGCTTATGGGGGTGTCTAAAATTTCCTGATGAGTTTTGATTACCAACATTAATCTGGCATAAGGCTCAACAGTTATGGTGGCTCTGGTTTATAAAATCTTAGAGAGACATGCATTTATCTCAAAAGCAACCAAACTTAGTTGCCGACCAAAAGACAAAAAAATACTAGCAGAGATTCAATTTATATCAATGTTAACGCCAACAGAAAATGGGGAGTCTACAGATTGAATAAAGGGTTTGGCTTTCCTTTTCGAGAAGTCTTGTGAGTTCAACACGTAACTGAAGAAGACCGAACGACACATGAGGCGAAATGTTGTAAATTTAGTAATACCGAGGAGAATAGAAGTTTCACTATTTTCAATAATGACCTGTATTAAGTTTTATATCTGTATTTTTAAAATCAACTCATTTGTCTGCGTGTATATTTGAACCAAATTCATTGTGTAAATGTGAGTATATGTATTTAATCTATGATTGTGTATGTGTATGTGCATGTGGGTGTGTTTGTGTGTGTGTGCGATTGTGTAAATATATATGTATGTAATTTATGATTGCGTGTGAGTATAATTATGTGTACATGCGATTATGTACCTACGATTATATCTATTTCTTGTATGATTGTGTGTGTGTGTGTGTGTGTGTATGCGATTGTGTATGTGTGTGTGCGAGGTTCTTTGTTTACTAAAAATTATTTGATTATTGTTAGGACACATCACTCGGGCATATTTGAAGACCCCACGTCAGAGTGACGTTTGTTGGTAGAAATGGTGTCATTATTGTGTATCGGTATCTCGATTGAAGAATAGACATTATATTCAGTAACCAAAGTTTGGCTATCCTGAACGTTTCCTGTCTCCCCCCACTTCTCCCGAAAACCCCCCTCTCAAATGCACCAAAGCAAACCTTCAGTCCCCACTCTCCCACCTTACACTCTTCATATAATTTTAGTAAAACTTTCTTTCCAACTTTCCTCTCCCCTTATCTGTCTCTTTCAACTATTTATTTATCAGTTAACTCCTCATGCCTACGTTGTTGACCTGTATTTAGAAAACACCGCTTCCTTCTCTGCTGAAAGTTTCGGCCATGATCATAAAATGCATCCATGTCCTGCGTACGAAATAAACTGTCACCGAATTTGACATAATCTCAGTGAAACGCAAATTGACACATAACCTTGAAGTTTGTTTGCTTGTGTTTTACGGCATATCAACATTTTTAGATCATTTAAAGCCGATAACAATCATTTTTGGTAATCGTTTTTTAGTTCACACGTAATTTTTTAAATAATATAGTATACAGAATCCAATTTATAGCTGGAAGGAATGTCGCTATATATACCTTCCTCAAGGGTATTAGTCCAAATGTAAACGAAAACGTAACGACTAGGATTTGAACCCGCGTATTACGATTTCGAGATCGATCTGACATCCTTCTGCTCCAAATTAACACCCCTAAACTTGAAGTACAACTCAGATTTGAAATACACCCTTGGAAATTAAATTATCTGCCAGCATCCCTAAATTTCTTCTGTTTGTTTTTTCACGGCTCAACAAATTTTTCAGTCACTTAATCCTAACAACATTCATCTTTAATAAACGTCGTCTTTTAGTAGATAAGTTGTTAGTAGACCAGTATTAGGCATTCTTATCTGTAGCTGGAATAAATAAGAATTCATACCTTTCTCAAGGACTTTCGTTCGAATTGTGAACGCTACCTAGAGACTGGAATTTGACCTTCTTAAGCCTAGCACCATTTTTTGGTGTGAAAGTTGATATTGTTTTGGGTGAACAACACGAATTAAACTTGAAGACTTTATCTTCTATTAGATCTAAATTTTTACGATCACTAATTGAGTTTATGCCAAAGCAAACTAAGCTTATTTTTAAGAATAGAGGAGATACTAACTTGGTCGAGCACCAATCTAGGACCAATTTTACATGCTCCTTCCATCACCAGACTTTTTGTAATCATTGTTGTCCTTCACAAGCTTTTAACACTACCAACCTTCACTGCCTATTAAAAACAGAGGAATGCACCTTAGATATTGAATTTAACATCAAAATATCACATATATTATTATAGTTTTTTAAATTTGAAAATACATAAGATATTTTCCAATGCTGAAGCAAAAATAGTTGTTTGATATCAATAACTCGGATTTTATGAGTTTTTAAAGGCGTTGCAAAACTTTTAACAAGAGCTGTAAAGCACTCTAGATTTTTCAATCTCTGAACTACACTTAGGGTGACAGAAAGGAAAACAAATGCTAATATTTCCTCAAAGATCATATTGTTGCTGTAAACAAAATACCGAACTGTATTTGGTAAGATTTTAGGACAAAGCTAGCATAAACTTTCAGCATAAAATTGGTAGATTAAGATTAAAACAACGAATTAATCAAAGCAACCAAAATTAAATTGAAAGTTACAGAAAAATTATCATGATTTTATAGACAATGTTTTCAAAACATTATCTCCAGCGCTGGGCCATTAAAAGTGTTTTTGTTTTTTCGGGTGACAACGCGGCCTAGTTTGAGATATCATTTGAATTTGAGTTCAAACATTTTTTCTGGAGATTATTGTGTAGAGGTTTAGCTTAGAGTCAGGAGTGATTTACATAGTCCCCAGCCGGACGGATATGACTTGAGTATGATGAAGAATACACCCTTTACCAATTACTGTTAGAATTAATAGGATGGGGTCTTTATCACTCTTTTTCATTCTGTGACCAACACTGAAGGTGGAAAAACAAAAATAGGTAAAATCATACCAATACTACCTTCAACATCATACTATTTTTCTCTAAGCGCAGATCTTGCACATTTGTGAGATTTAATTTTAACAACACAATCTTTAATAAATCCATCGTAGATGTAACAAATATTGTCGAAGTGAATAAAAAGCTGAATTTTAATTGGTCAGATTTTCCAACAAAGCTAGCCAACACTTCGGCAACCAATTTCTTGATTAAGATTGAAATAACAAATATATGATGCGACTAAATTTCGCTTGAGAAAGTTACGGAATTTTTAAATCATTTTGCACACAATATTTTTAAAAATAACTCTCCATCACTATTTTAAGAAAGCCTATAATAAAAACTTGGTATGTGTGTACTGTTGTGAAAAAAATAGTGCCCTTCTCTTAAGTCCCAATAGGATGTCATTTAGAACAGTTTTTTGCATTAATGAAATCCCGTTTCGAAATATGTGAAACAAATAGATTTTATTGTTTAGAACAGTGGTACCCAACATAAAGAGTAAGCCCAGCAGAGGGAGTAATGTGTTTTTAGCGGGTGGGGGATTTTAGGTGTTTTGGTCATAAAGGTATTGATGTCTATAATTAGATTAAATGTTTTTATGTTAATGCCACTTAATATTTTTACCATTTTGTTAAGCAATTTGTTGATCAGAAATGTAATGTCTTTTTTTTTTAATTCCATGCTCGACTTTGCTCGAGCGCCAGGGTTGCTTTAATGTTCTTCTCATGCTAATTTTAATCTCTGCTTTTCGTAATTCCAAGTTACTTTTTCTTTCTCAGAAAACTGCCTTAACTCTTTGAAAGCCGAAAATTATTTTAGTAAACTGCAGTTACATTGATACTCAAATGACCAACATCATCCCCATACAGTGGATGTTAGGGGCACGCAATGGTCTAATTTTTTAAATGTTGATCCCTTAGCAGCTATTAATCAACAGGAAAAGGTTGGAATACGCCATATATAAAATTTCAAGTCTCAAAACCGAAAATCGGCAGATTTGCTTAGTATAAAATGTTCCTAAGACTGACAGACAGACAATATATGTTTGTGTGTATTAGTGCATGTGTGATGAATCCCATTACATATTTATATACCAAAACAATTACATGTTTTATTATTTCATTTTTATGTATTATATATATGTATATAAGTATGCCTCTAAATATCTATAAATACTTCCAAAGGTGATACCTCCTTTTCTTAAACCTTTAACTCAATAAGCTGAAGCGATTCAACGACGGGAGTGATACCATTAAAACGAACAAAGTTTTCTGCTACAAAATTTAAATTTTCTACGTGGTCACCATCATACTCAATGCAGTTTTGCCAGCGATGAACAAGGCAGTCGTTTTTCGCGTACGGATCATACTTTATCACTCATATCTCTGTCGTCACTCTGAAATCGACTAACCCATCTCGTAATTGTGTTGACATCAATTACATCAGCTTTGTAAAAGTTCAAAAAGTGCCGGTGGCTGTTGATCGGTTCATTTTTTTTCTGTATGGGGAAATTGAATGACGCACATTCACAAGAGAGAATACTTTCTTAGAGTTTCACACCGTCTATATCTGCAATAGAGAGATTAAACTTTAGAGCGTAAATGCATAAGTTCATGTATCATTACAACCTGATTTTCAATCTTCCATGATTCATTAGGGCGGAATAAAAAAAATTAAGAGTCATTACTTTTGGAACGTGCCTCGTACACTTTTATAAATTATTTAGTCCTTATAAGCCGTGTTATCACCAGAAAAGACACGTTCGAGACACCGGTTCCCGTCAGATCATCGAAGGTAAGCCTGTTCAGAACTAAGATAGGTGATCACTTACGAATAGCAGGTATTGTAGCAGGCCTGTTGGCGGATTTTGGCATGTACAGTCGAATCGATTGAGGAATTCAAACTGGAAGACATGCCCACCTCCCTGATACCTACCCCTACGTGCCCACTCCATCATACTGACCAACCAGGCGAGCTAAAAATGCCCTCGAATATAGTTACCCCCTTAGTTGAGGATAGGGTGTCTGAGAATACTGTGTGTCATGAAAAGAGGAAGACAGATCCGAGCCCGGACGGGCGAGGAGAGGTCTTTCTGCTCAACAACAACAATCATCAGTAAAAAAAATCACTTTTAATTGCCATACTTTGGAAAAATTGTCTATAAAATCAAAGAAATATTTCTGTAACTTTTCCCAAGCAAATTTTGGTTGTATTAATGAATTTGTTTTTAATCTTAATCCACAACTTGGCTGTCGACATTTTGATTAGCTTTGTCCCAAAATCCAACGAATTACAATTCACCCATTCGGCAGCATTCACTGCAATCAATGATTGTTTTATTAAAGATTGTGTTTTTATTATTTAATAATAAAAAATGTGAAACATCTGTGCTTGGTGGAAAAAAAGCATGATAGTCAAGTGAGTAACGGCATTCATTTGCCTACTTTTTCTTCTATCACAATTGTAGGTCATACGATGAAAAATCGAGAGTGATATACGTAGACCTTTGAGCCCACGGCCTATCCCTTTTGCTATTTTTCCAAAAGCGTTCCGTGGTTACAATTATTATAAACTAAACACGGATTTAGATGGCAAAGTCCCTCTCCCCCATCAATGCTTGCCTGGGTATCTTGATACAAAATTTCATACACGGGTATAATTAGCAACTATATGCTATGATTTGCTTGAATTGTGTGTATCGCCTTGCAGAAACCAAACATATGACCTTTGTACATTCGAACTTGCTTGATTGACCGGAAATGACCCGATCTGACCGAATATGAACCCCTTATTTCCTTATCCTGAACATGACATTTTCTGTTTGTGACCCTCCAATCTTAGAAATAAAAGGCTTCTGTTTAATCGGTCCTCGGCGATTCAGTTGCAAATCGGGGTAAACTCTTTTCACCCACCAAATCAGGAAAGAATCAATTAGTTTCTTGTTTCTCTCTCACTCTCTTTCTATCCCGTCCTCTCTCTTCACACGCATAAATGCAGAAGTAAACACACTCTCGTACACATCTATATCAATAAATATAAACGTTTATCAAATTAGTTCCATCTGTGGTATAATTAAAAAGAACGTGCAATTAAAAGGGTTAGTCTTTGGGAATCCTTGACATGAGGTTTGATAATTTATACATCTATTTTTCGAGGTGTTGTCTTCATCCACATCACTGATGTACTCAGAATCTTTATTATGGGACTGGATAACTTATACATCTATTTTCGGACTGTTAACTTTATCATTGTTACCTTAGCCGATGAACCGTGGGCCTTCTTCAGGGGATCTAAGTAAGAATTATCTGAAGTGAGAGTTTCAATCCTATCCAAAGGTAGTAATTTCTAAGAAGACACTGATAGCGTGCAATTGCTGAGTGTGACTTGTGTAGAAACTAGTAATTATTATTAATAATAATAATAATCTGGATGATAAAATTACAATGAGTAGAGTCACATCTTTTCAGTTAGGTCGTAAGAAAAATAATATGGGATTTTAGCTATGGGTGATTAAGCAATACAGACTATGGCAATTTTTTCCCGATTAGTAACATGGCTTCCACCCCTTGGTATAAATGGTGTCTTCTAATCTTTTAAAAACATGCCTTACTCAGTGTACCACATATTTTATCGCGCAAGTTTTTTTAACTTTATTAGTATGTAAAAATAAATCTGTAAGTCTCATGCTGATGCAACAAATGCTTTGAAACGCAATTGGTTCCCTTCTCTGTTTGTTTAGCAGGAAGCCTACTCTAGGCTTATTTGGGCTAAAATGGGTTCCCTTTTCTATCCGTTTAGCAGGAGGCCTTCTCTTGGCCCTTTTGTACTCAAATTGGTTTCCTTCCTTCTCTGTCTGTTTAGCAGGGAATATTCTCTTAGACCTTTTCAACTCAAATCGATCCTTTTCTCTGTCCGTTGCCTCTTTTTGGCTTAAATTAGTCTCCCTGATGTCAATAGTGTTATTCACCATTTCAGGGATTTTTAACACGCCTAGTCTTTATCCAAGAGGCTATTTCTATGTTGAGGATGTTTATGCTAAGAACCACCGATTGGTCAATATTTTTCGAGATACCTGATATTCCTGAATCTGGAATGGTCAATAAACGAGTATTATATTTCCAAAAAATAACAGGGCGAATTATTATATAAAAGAAATGCAGCTTTACTCTTGCAATCTGATTAGAAATTGGCGTTGTGTTAATTGGTCTCGGTTTCATGTCTTCGTAATATTTGATCTGCTATTTTAAACGCATTGCTTTTTTTGCATCTATAAACGAACACCTAGCCATCCACCAATCTACTTTTTGTTATATCATACTTCACTTTTCTAGTACACATAATAAATTAAGCAGGTAGCTACTAGTGCCAAAAAGCACTTAGCAATTAAGTAGCAGATACTTGTACTCCAAGAAAAAATCTCTTTGTTGCATTAGATTTTTTCTAAATATCCTTGCATTGCTTTATGAAAGTTGGTGTAAAAAAAAATATATATATATATATTGAGCACTTTTATTATTCATTTTTGT